>JAUZST010065427.1:0-22573 GCA_034779995.1 Parotocinclus haroldoi | reverse complement strand
CTTTTTTTTTTATCTTTGTGACTTTCAAGCATTTTATGGCATTTTTATTTAACCTTAGATAACCGTGGATTTAAAAAAAAAACATCTGATTTACGTGCTACTAAAATTAAATTAAAGTTATTTAAACGTTTAGTAAGCAAGTAAGGGAACGAAATAAGAATCTTGTTTTGTTTTATAAGTAATAAATAGCAATAATGGGGATGAGTTTAATGGCACAAGTTTTTCTGATCTGTGAACAGACATGACCTGTTTTTGGAGCCTTCATATTGTGTTGATCGTTTTTACATCAGTATTACAGTCCAAGTCTAAACAAGGGCTCTTACACACCTACTGATGTTTTCATTCTTTATTTAAATCCTTTGTTGTTTTACTCACAAAGACCTCACATCCACCTGCGTTACGGTGCTCTGTTCGTTCCCCCGGATCAACGCGAGGCCCAATTTCACCTGCATCAATTCAGTTGTGTATTAAACCTCTTCTTTCTTTATGATCAGGTCTGCTGTAACGGGATGCTGCACGTTCACGTCACGAGTAACGGGGTCGGTTGCTATCTTTGGTTATCTAGCTGTATGAGTGTTTCTCCGCCGTCATAAAGCTAGATAACCGAAAGTAGGAGCGGTCTCCTGTACTGCAGTGCAACTGCACCTCCATCACGAACAGAGACACTACAGACAGGCCTGCACGAGAGCTACCAAGAGGCAAGGTAAGCAACGGTGTGTGTGTGTGTGTGTGTGTGTGTGTCAGCGCGCGTGCTGACGTTTCCAGACGTAATACTGACATTCCAGAAAACTATTAAATTTTAAACTCTAGAATACAAAATACTTCAATTTTACACTATAGAATACAGAACTCTGCATTATATACTCTAGAATACAAAATACTTCAATTTTACACTATAGAATACAGATCCCATCCTTTTATAAATACACAACCTTTAATTTGTGAAGACTTTGGAATACATATATAAATATATATGCACAATACAGAACCCAATACAGTTAAAATAAAATGTTTTATTTATTTTTTTATAGTTTATAGAACACTTATTACTGACATTATAGAATTCTGCATCAAATTACAGAACATGTTTAAAGGACTTATTTTGTGTTTGTATGTGTTTTTATAATAGTAGTTCTTTTACATTCTACACACTTACTATCTATATTGTAGAAAACCTAAATGTGAAAATGAGCACATTTGTTACTTTTCATTATTTGTAGTTATTGATACTCTTAAAGGTACTCTTCCAGATTAACCAGTATACTAAACCACTATATCAAATTGTCGTAAGATACGTAAACACTTCTAATAATCTAGCATATCAGAACAAAACATTTAGTTTATGTCGTCACGCATGCCTTGTGCCGTACCGCACAGTTCAGAACACTCTATAAACATCAAGGTCGTTCACATTTGTGTGTTTCATATTAATTATCGTTAAAGAGTAAAAAAAAAAAATAATAACATAATTCACTACATATGAAAAGCTGTGAAAGATCAAAATGCCACTTTCAAACTTTCACCTCCTGTTATGACCCTGGACTGTTATTTTTTCATATTTAAGTGCTATTACGGTTATAATTCATTAAATATTTAACACACTAATTCGGTATTTCACTCTAAATATCCATTTATTATTTACCTACTTAATTAGGCTTGATTAACGGCTGTTTGAAGTTTTAATGAATTTTAATTCGCAAGCTTCGAAGGCTGGTAGAGAATCAATTATCATCAAAGGAGTCTGGGTTCACTGTAGTTTGAGTGATTTGGTTTCATAGTGTGTTTTTCTTCTATTTTACAATTTGACAATTTGCACGTGTTTCTACTTAATCAAATCCTTTAGGGGTTTTTTTTGTTTTTTTTTAAAGATATTTGCTGTTTTTTATTATGAGTACAAGTTGTTCCCTCAAGGTAATATAAATCAGATATAAGTCAGATCTTTTTTTCCTTGTGAGTGTTTGGTCCTCACAGTGATATATAAACACACACACACACACACACACATGCACACACACACACACACACACACACACATATATATACACACACACACACACACACATGCACACACACGGCAGTAGCAGAGGGAGTGAAATGAAAATGGAAAATGCTAAAAATAGCCATTTTAGCCTCTCTTAACAGGGTGAGCTGAGCACACTTTAATCTTAATATGATGATGCTGTGAAAAATCAGGCCACATTTGAAGCACATAAATGGGCCGAAGCTTATTTAGAAGCACCTGATGTGCTGTGATCATTTCCCTAACCTATTAGGAATACACTGATCAGTCGACACAGCGTTGGTTCGTGTTCATTCAGCACTGGGACTCTTTGCAGTGTGATGTGCAGTTCCCAAATCACAGGTCAATTCAGGCTTTCTGTGGCTCTTCTTCTTGACTGGCTGCGTATAGAATATAGAATTAAAAAAAACTAAGTCGGCGTCGCTGTTGCCCCTAAACGTGATGAACCACTTTCTTTTGGCCGACAGGGCTACATTACAGCCTATAGTACTCTCAGCAGTGAGGCCTACAGTGGTGCTCAATAGGCGTGTAGTGGTGCTCAATGGCTTGAGCACGGTCCTCACTAATTGGTTTGATTTGGAGGGACTTGTGAAAGACCTGCGAGGGCTTTTCCCACGATGGCACAGATTTCTGCCCAAAGTGGCTCAGGGACTGGTGTGGATCCCCCACCCCCCACCCCACCCCACTCAGTGACTTAGTAGTCAGTGTGTTGGCTTACGTATTGGCTTGCTCAAAAACTTCAATCATACAAACGGTTTGAGAAAAAAAATGATATTGATGTCGTTACAATCAGCACAAAACAACAATGGTACAGGTTATGGCACAGGGACCTTCTCTGTGAAAGGCTGAGAGATTTCACAAACACATTTATTTGCCAATAATTAAGAACCTTACACCTGGCTTACCAGCTTATCCATGCGTCAGACCACCTTATCCTTGGAGGCGCAAATTCAGCCAAAAAATGTCCCTTTTTTTTACATTCCACCGGTTCATAACATAAGGTTAGTGACCGTATCCCAAATCAAGTCAGATTGGAGCAGTCACAAAGTCTCAAAGTGACTTTACAATTGTTTAGATTTATTATCTAAGTCCAATTCCAAACCGAGCAAAACTAGGGTGACAGCGGAAAGGAAAAACTCACAAAGAAACCGCTAGAGGACCAAGACCTGAACAAAGTTGAATAGGTTTATAGTAATAGTTTAAGCGAACCGAAGCGGAATAGTTTAGTAGTATCTCTATATTTAAAAAAATGACACAAATCTGGGCGGCTCATTCCAAATCCCATTATACAGCAGGATACTGTGTTCTTCTGTCAATCTTAAATGTGACTGCTTCACATACACAAACACACTTCTGACCCGTAATCACAACTTATCCATAAAGGGCCGTTATAATATCAGATTTTTTTTTTTTGCCCCATCTCATTTTAAAAAATGCTTGCAGTTTGCAAGTACAAATAGTTCCACTGATGAAAATGGCACTCATGTACGATAGCGGGACCTCACACAGCATGTGTGCATATAGTGTAGGTTTTGTAGGGTTATTAGTAAGACATCAATGCCGTTTAAATACAAGACACAGTAGTGTGCAAACGATCTGCTTAGCAATAGTATTATGGCCAGACATAATGTATAATGTATTGGTTTCATCACTATGTTATACTCTTTCCACTGATCTCTATACCAATATTTGTGAGCCTCGGCATATCTTTGCCTTTTTAGACTGTTCCGCTTCTAAAAAATGTGCTTCCTTGGCCATTACCTTATGAAAAAGACCATTAGTGATCAAGCTCCTTCAGACAGATTACTGCTCAAGCGTAAGGGGAGGTCACACCAAATGCTTGCCACTGTAGTTTTTCCCCAGTTGTTTTAATATTGCATACAAATATCCTGTACTTTCTGGTTGTATTCTAATAAAAAAAAGAGAAATAATTATGTATTGTTGCAAAAACAATGGTGTATATGATCTAATGGCGGCCTAAGACTTTTGCTCAACACTCTTAATGACTCTATATGGTTAGGTATGGATTCAAGTTAATGTGGTTAGTTAAAGGTTAAGTCTGCTCAACCACAACATAAACACTGTGCCATCACTAAGCTCGTGAGACCTAGGGCCGGCTTTGACCACTAAGAATTAATTTAGAGCACTCAAAGCTTATTGAACATATCTTTGGACAGCGTAATTGCCTTTATTCTCTACTATGATGTTATCAGCTGTAGAATGTTTGGATTTGACGTTCAATATTATGGGAATAAAATCTTGAAATTGACAAAATGTTACATCTTGGATGTTTTATATTAGCCCATAGATTCAGTGTCATCGTGATCTCAGTGTCTATTGCTGCTGTGCAGTATGCATGCAACATATCCAGGTTTTATTGTAAATCGGTTTCGATTAACAAATGTGTATCCGTGGAATAAGGCATGTTTCGTTTTGTCATTTCAACCCATAGCTCCTTTCTGACTGCAGTGTTTCTGGGAGAGACTGAGCCATCGAGTGCTTCAACGTCACTGTCTGGTAAGAACTGTCTCCCATGACGCCTGAATCTTATGAATGTATTTATGTTGGGTCACAAAATTCCAACTGCACCACCATTTTATTCAGGCATCCTAGCAAAGTTGCCGCTTCTAGCAAGCAGCTGAGAATGCAGGTTTCAGTTCAGGGTAGCTTTGGCTTCGTTTGAGGTTTCCCCCAATAGCAGGTTGAATAGGGAAAAACGGAAACTTCAGCAGCTTTACCTCCGATTTACAATCAGGCTTCAAATCGTGTACTCATTTTTTGTCTATAAATGTGCATTCACTCAAATGCATCCATCCACCCGTCACCTCCCTGCAATGTTCACTGCTCCCCTGGCACCAGCTTTCCAAAAATTCAGCCTCCCATCTCTTTTTGGCTCTCAGAGATTTGACTGGCTTACTGTAAAATACAGATCACAATCCAAAAGCCCATCTGTTCTTGTTCCAGGCCAGGGATTACTGCTCAAATATTGCATAATACGCTATTTTTGGATTTATATAAAACACTGTGTGTTGAGGGGAAAAAAGATCAGCAGGAATATTTATTGCTCTCAGGGCCTGTGCAGCTACCACAGAAAACTCAATGATGCCATGTTAAAAGCTATCAAATATATTTTGTACGAATCATAGATAAGATCAGAGAGACTGAGAGTGAACTGGAGTGTTTTCTGGCATGCTTCGGAGTATGCAATAAGAAAGACTCGGGGACATTAGGCTGGGGGCTTTTCAGCGGGAATAAATGACCAGACAGAGGAAATGATACATCTGTCTCCATCTCGGTAATGATAAAAATGTATGGCTCGCTATCGCATTACATATTGCTTCTATGTAAAATGAAAGCACGCAAAGAAATTTTGTCATCACTCATTAACAATGATCTTTTCCAACTAAACTGGTTACCCAGCTAAATTGAATAAGGGTTATGAGATGAAATTATGGCAGGACAGCAATGGATGGCGAAGCTGATTTACTACACCTACGTTGCAAATGCCACTCCAGTTCTCTGATAGCGTTCAGCATTAAAGCCACACATTAGAGGTCGTCTACGCTGGGGAGGTGATGGAAAAAAAAAACAATTAATGTGAACTTGCTTCCTAACATGGAAAAAAATCACAGTAGATTTTTTTTTTGCTTTCTAAAGGCAGATTACATGGTAGTTGCCATGACACCTGCTTTGCCTGTGATTAAAGAGGGCTTTTTATTTTATTGTGCCTTCCCCTCGACCCCCGTAGCGACTGCCAGGCCATTCACAATGTCTTGATGGACCATGACAGTGAAAAAAAATGGCACACACCATCCTAATGAAAGAGCAGAAAATAATGGTCAACTCTCATCCTCTTTCCACCAGCCTCCTCCTTGTATTAACGGAAGCATTCGTGCCATGGGTGCCCCTCTGAGGGGGGGGGGCCGCGGGAGGAGAGAAAAAATGACACGCAAGAGCCTACGATTCGTGTGCCAGCAGGGACAAAGAGGCTGCCAGTCGCCAAGATCCCCACCGATGCTGAAGCTGAGTGAGAGGCTGTGCTGTGAGGAAGCCATCTTGATGGAGACGCTGGCTGCCTGCCTCCTAAAATGGCTGTGTTGGCATGAGGTACGTTTGCGTCATCGCCTTCCGTTAGTCCCGGTTTACAGAAAAGCGACGGACGCGCTTTATCTCCCCAACGACTGTGCTGATCATCTCCTCAATTAGCTCGGCGGGTTAGTCCAAATGCAAGAAGTGGTACAGGTCATGTTCTCAAAATGTTACTTATTCTGTACCATCTGCTGTTTTTGGACCTACCATGGGTGTATTAAACCCGTTATTTATTTATGCCTGTTGTCAGTATCAACAGAGGGTCTAATCTAATCTCTAGAAGACTCTGGTCTCAATATGTGCCTACATAAAACTCGGGGAATATACGAGTAAGAGAGGAGTGTATGGGAGAAGTGGATTCATCAGTAAAGTGGCACTTCATGAAGGGTCACGTTTTTTGTGATGAAAGGTAGCCACTTCACGTTACACCTATTCCACTGATATGTATTGATACCCTCTTGACCAGCGAACCAGAGCTCATTCTAAAAAGCTCATTACTGATTAGGATACATTTTCACTCCCGACCTGAAGACTGGTTTAAAACGTATTCTCACACACACTCACACACATCCTAACAACGAGCTCACTGTGACGTTTGAAGGCTGGCACTCGAGCATGGCACTGGTAAGCTCGAGGGCATTTAAGGTCACGTAGAGCAGCGAAGATTTTATATAAGCGTATAATTATATAGGTTCAAATCAGCCTAGTCAGGTAATCTGTCATGAAACCGTTTAACTTCAGGCTGGGTCATTAGTATGTGGGTTTGAGTTAAGCCATGGGTTGCAAATTCACTCGTTTTCTAAATAATGTGATAACTAATGCATAAGCACAGCAGAAATGTGTAAGATGTGAAATCGCACAGTTTACGGAGGCATAGGTTTGCATTATTACTTAAGATTACTAAAAGTGCTGGCTTACGCTTTACATTTTAATTTGCGTAACTCACTTTAGATAGAGTTCCAGACATTAAGGTTAGGTTTAAGGGCAAACTTAGCATTCAGACCTTTACTTGTAATTTTATTCCTATGAAAACTCCAACCTCATTGCCCTCATTCGAGTTTATTTTCGGAAATTTACTCTATGAGGTTTAAGCTACATTTCCGGAGTTTCTCAGAGGTGAAATGCTAGTGGAGGAACGTCTATGATTGGCTAATAACCCTTAGTGGGTGTGGCTACAAATGTGACACACTACCTAGAATTCTAGAGTGTCATCATTGGTTTAATTTCTACGCAAAACAGCTTAGTGAATAAAACGGTTTTTTTTGCCAGGAGCAGCTCCGTGGCTGGAATGTAATCTATATTCAAAGTATTCAAAAGATCATGGCTTACCTGTAGGACGAAGGCCAAAAGCATTCTGGTGATAAAGTCGAACTTCACACGCAGTAGGAAAGATTTAAAAAGCTTAACATCGATGTTTGATGATGGCCTGGTTTTCCTGATAAATAAATAGGACAGGAGCGGGTTCTGTTGGTTTCACATCATGGGTGCTTGAAAAAATAAATGAGAGAAGAGACCACGCAAATGCTGTGTGTTAATGAAAGGAGCTTATTTGCATAATTGCATAGGCAAGGAAGCTCCCAATTAAAGGCGCAGCGTCGATTTCATTCGACTCAGCATAAACATGGGCCGTTTCGTAAAGCACACCACTTTAGCTTCATGTTGAGTTTTATGGTTTCATGGTGAAGATAAACATGAGAAACCACCCTGACATCAAGTGACCATTTATAATACCAGGATTGTTACACATATAATTACGAGTCCGAATTAGCTCGGGAACTTTTAGACCAAGAATCAGAAACCAAATCACCAGCCGTCTGAAACGTCTGCAATATCTCAGCGTCTGAACCACGACCGTGGCTCATATGGATGCAAACAGAAAGCCTCTGATTTGCACAAATAAGAACGAACCAAGCTGCCTTTGTTGCTACGTCTACACTAATGTCAGACATTTTCAGGAGGGCACAGCTTTAGGAAGCCTAAATGTCACACACATTAATGCACACTGTGGCAGACTCCCCATAATGGACATAAAAGCACGGCAAACTATTAGGACGGCTAATCAAATGCATCTACACGATGCCCGTCAACAAACGCGGCTTTGCCGGTTATGAAGTTCAGATCATCACCTAGACCTTAATGGACCGAAGCACGGATTTAAGAGCGCATTATTGTGCTTTTGAAATGTTATTCTGAGCTATTTGCAAATAAGCAAGACTTTCCTTAAAACAGAATTTCATTTGTACTGAATATTTGACACATGAGTGGTCAGAACGGTTTCAGTCTACAGCTGAAACAAGGAAGCTGCGCCTTTAATGGCTGTTTTCTAATTAGGAGGTAAGGGGGGAGGGCTCGTGCTTTTTGCTTTCCACCTCGCAGAATGAGAGATATTCTTCGGCTCGGTGTATAAGATCAGTGCTCTTACATAAATATAAGGTGCGGTTGCATAATGCAGTGAGCGTGTTTTGTATTGTATTGCAAAATGGACAAAACAAAATGATAGGGATAGTGTCTGTGTGTGTACAACCATGCATATATGCTTGTGTGTGTGTGTGTGTGTGTGTGTGCGAATAAGCACCGGAGCATAATGTGACTGCTGCAGAGCATTGGCGTTAAAGTGTTAATTATGCCACTTGGCACGCTGCCAATCCCATACCAGATTTTTCCAGTTTTCAGAATGCAAATTGAAACAAGCTTTTGTTCGCCGTTAATGAATGCTGTGTTTCACGTGCACGTCGAATATGTGCAATTTAACTTGTGCTTAACGTTTCTGTTTTTTGGGGTTTTTTTGCTCTCAAGAAAAAATCTGGATAATGATGGATAACTGGTTTGCGTATCGGCGTGCCACACGCTTCCCTTTTTTAAAACAATTACGTTCGCTGAAGATTTAATCTACATTCAGGAATTGGATCATACTTTTATAGTTAATTCACGAGAGATTATATCCTAACGCTATTGTGTTAAACAGAATGTTGACTGTAGTTCGTAAGGACGGCTGTTCACGTTGTGTCACTTTTCATGAGGTTGCGCTCATCGAGACGACCAAACCGTGTGCAGGTTCCACACACGTCACCGAAGGAGGCAAACAGTGCATACGGACATAGATTCAGACCTTCAAGCTACTTGTTATAGCAAGAGTTACAATGCCATGGCCTCCTGGTGACAGTGTATTAGGTTAATAAACTGTGATATGAAGATCATATTGTTTTATTACCCAGGCATAGTGTGTGGATTTTCAAATATATTTGTGAATTCCCGTGAATAGCCCGTAGGACTTGTTTATATATTACTGTGAGGACTGAATGTCCCCACAAGGAGAGAAAGATGAGACATTTTTGTGATGATTTTGCATAAGGTTTGTTTTTTTACTTACTTTAGGAAAACCGCATGCAAAAAAAAAGATTTGCTATGAGTTATTGAGATTAAGGGTTTCGTTGTAGTTATAGGTATAGATGTAGCATTAATTAACTACAGTAATATAATGTCAATGGAAAGTCCCCATAACGACAGAGAGACAAACTGGTATGTGTGTGTGTGTGTGTGTGTGTGTGTGTGTGTGTGTGTGTGTGTGTGTGTGTGTGTGTGTGTGTGTGTGTGTGTGTCAGGCTTTATTGTTCGTAATAAAACAGTGTGAAATGCCGAATCTAATTCACATCTAGCAGCTTCCCCGTCCTCAGACGTCCATACAAGTATTAATTTGGTGACTTCAGCTTTGTAAAACAAATTTGTTCACTTACTCGTGTACTAATAAAAGCGAATTCTGCCAAAAACGGTCATCTCTGAGCTTTCCAGAGTGAGCTCTGCAGCTGTAGGTTGCGTGTTGGTAAACAGTTTGGCGCTGCTGCATTAATATTCTGATCCTCGTCTCTTTTCTACAATGGCAGCATTGTGACCGGGGCTCTCGATGTGGCTCCAATGTGCCCCTTTTTCCCACCATTGTCAGGATGATTGGGAGCAGGAGACACAGGAGGCACTAGACTGGGAAAGATGCTCAGGCCCAGACAGAGCCAGATGCCTAAATTAGCACCCAACTCCACAGAGACTATCAGCAGGAAAGGAGAAAAAAAACCCTTTTTCACCGCGTGTGGGTAAACGGGTGGAAGTGTTTGGTTGCCTGCTCTGGTCTCAGTCTGTGTAAAGGCCTAAAGAGTATGTTGTAGAAATGGAGGCATCTTTATTTGTTTCCATTTTGCAGCAAATTAACATGATCGAAATGATCGAGATGAACAAATGGTCTTCGCAAAGGTGGAGAAAAAAACAGCGCCGACCTGAACAGACAGGCTGTCTTTGCACTTGTTCCAGGGCACTGCAGTTGGTCGAGCAATTAATTAAAGCTCCATTACAATATATTACCTAGAAAAATGGAGTCAGCCAGACAGAAAACCACGGAGCAAGGGAGTGAAAGTTTACATCAGGGCTCGAGACAGTATTTCGTGGGAAAACAATGACGGATCGTAGACAAAACGGGGGAGTCATTTATGCCCAGAGGGACCAAAGAAGGCTAGAGTGTGACACTAAAAAAGGGAGAACTCTCTGTGTTAATCACATCCGTACACTCAGTTTCACTCTCCTTGACCGGTCGAGATAAGAACCAATATTAAGAAGTCCCAGGATCAGATAAGTCCAGACTATGGCTGGTGAGAAGCTGTGGGTTCCAGCGTGTGTGTGGTGAGGAACAGTGGGTGAAGTGTGTTGGGTGTGCGCTAGGGATGGAGGGGGCTTACTGTCTGGCTCTGCCTGTGGCCCCATGTGGCAGATGCTGCAGCTGGCATGCTAATAGCGTAGGCCTATGGGAGTCGACTATCTGGGAATATTTGTCTGGCATACTAACGGTGTTTTCATCGTGCCACCCCCACTCACTTCATATTTCATTCTTCGTGTCCTGTATCATTGAGACTTTTTTGTTTTATTTTAGTCACACCAGCAAGTGTGATTGAACCATACAGCATTTCGATTAGGAAATCGAACACATGGGGCAATTTTAATTCTACACAGACAAATGTACTCGGTGCATTAGAACACGGTTCATAGTGGAAATGATGAGCCTGCAGTCTGCCTCGAACTGACTGATTGCATTACTGCACATTTCAGAACAGCCACCGCGTTCATCCGTATAGGACTGGGAAATGGGCATTTCAATAATCTGTCCCTTTTACCGAGTCTGCACTTGGGATTTCAGACTAAAACACAAGAAGACTAAGCGTCAGAGCCCTGAGGACCTCGCCATCGCTGGGATTTCTTTAAGAACGTGGTGCGTTTTATGCTAAATATCCCCTTTGTCTCCCATGTGGCTACCACAGCTGCCAATCACTTCTTAATCTCAGGATAAACCTGATTATCCCAAGAAGGGTTTTTCTGGGCTTTGGATCATCTACAGGGGTCCTTTCTTTGCCCCCGATCTGGACAATCGGCCGTGAAAAGCCTGGCATGGGGATTCCTGAGCATGACTCTGGCTGAGAGCCCATGTGAAGTTGATCAGGGATCGTAGATACTCACTCACACTTGGGATTGTCTGGTCTAAGGGAACCAGTAATCCAGGTTTACCAGGTTTTTCTTATTCGCATTAAATCAAGAGAATCAGCAAACTGTGCCACAGTCTGAACCTAAGGCACGCACAGTGGGGTGAAATTAGGGATGATTTTTGAAGGCATTTACAATGAGTTACAAGATGAGGAGAGTTACTGCCACAATAGCATATGAATAATCAAATAAATTTGAATCTTTGTCGAACATCTCTGTGAACGGGTTGTCACAAAATGTACTACAAAGCAGTGTAAAGGATTAAGCTTATTTTATAGTCAAGTTTATTCATTCTAGGCCTGCAGTGTGTAATGCAGACACACCTAGGGCACTAGGCATGAACAAAACCTACCACAGTAAGAACGCCAAATCCATTTTCCCTTCAAAGATTTTTGCGCCTTTTAAGATAAATGTTTCTGTACATAGCTATAATAATAGAAGAGCGTTGCTATTGTGTTACATAATAGCAGAGATCTAGAAATTAGATTCAGCCTGTGAAACGTGCTTAAATCCTTAAAGCAGGGACTGACTTGAACATCAGTGATGTGAAAATACAAGGGATTAGGACTTCAAAAAGGCACGGGAGACCAGGGGATGTTTAAAATGAGGGCACGGAGAAATGTATCAGAAATGAAAATACCCTTACCGGCAAATAGGAATACACTAATCTGGTCTGTAATCATCACTACCCAAAAATAAGGAACCAGTTCCCGTTAGATCTGCAGCGGAATGTGATCCAACCTGATCCAGCCAGGAAGCCATTTCAGTATTCGCCACCAGAGTCAAGTTCAAGTTCATCGCCTTTTCGGAGAGTCTAGCCGAGGACAACCCGTCTGGCTACTTCTTCATCAGGTTCTGTCAACTTCCTCCCCCGTCCACCCCCACCCATGGGATGGGGCACTCAGAGCAGGGCAGTTGCTAAGGGAGAGGGGGCCGACGGGCCCAGAAATGTGTCGCTGAAAAGGCCGGCCTGTCAAAGTGTCTGAGGGAAGTCAGGCCGGTTGCCCCCCGCACCCACATACACGCTCCACACACCACCTCGAGCAGCTGGGCACAAGCGCGGTGTGAGTGCGGGTGCACTTCCAGAGCCTGGGAATGTCAGCTCGCAGCGCGCACTTTATATTCATCAGGCCCTCCCCTCCACTCTCTCAGTGACTTTGGTAAACAGGCCCCCCACATTTTAAGTGTCTAGTCTCTAGCTCCAGCCACTCAGCCTCACCCCCCTTGTCTGATGGAGAAAAAACAGAGTACAACACTGGAAGTCAGACCGCCTATGTCCGCCTGAGTTATCAGCATCTGCTGCCTCTTGTTTAATCTCCAGTACCCAATAGCTCATGGACATTTCCTCATGAATAGAGTGCTTTTATAGAATGTTTCACAAATTTTAATGAATGAATTTCTCAAATGAGCCCGCCTTATACTGCTACGTGAAAACACAGAAGATGAAGTAATAAGATTAAGAGGAAAAGACTGCAGTTCCCAGGGTGCATCGCTGCGGCTGAACTTGTACTTTGAAACCTAAGAAATGCAATTGCGATAAATCAATCACTTCTATTCGTTGCTCATCAAAACGTGGATTTTTAAAAATATTTATTTAATATTCATTTACTACACTTCTGTTTTTTATACTTCAGCACTCTGAATAGCCAACCTTGATAATTCGGAAAATACATATTACTAAATCTATTGCAGTAACAGAAAACTCCTCAAAGCTTTTGAAGGAAGTCAGGGAGCATCGATTAGTAAGGATTACTAAGGACGAGTGTGTTTTCCTAAGAAATTAACTACCCTTACATAAGGTGATGTTTGTGTATGAGTACTCCTATGAGGACACTTTCCTTAATACGATCATACTTTGGTCCCGAGTCGAGACGTCCTGCAGGCCACGGATGACTGCGATGCCTGATTATGTGAATTTGCAGTGTACCAAATATATGCCAGTGTAACCAGGTGTAGATGGGGAAGATCCCGGTGCGACGGAAAATGTAATGTGTGGGAGAGCTTGTGCTTTCTTGAGGTCTCATTCAAGACTGAGGACGAGCACAGAGCATAAAAGGCCAATCATTTGCATAAGCTGCATGCTGTCTGAGAGCTCAGGGTGGGAGTTGGGGAAGGAAAAAAAACTATATGAAGGAACATTAAAAGGAAAGAAAGAAACCCCACATTGTGCTGGCAGAGAAAGAGACAGGGTGCTTGAATGTGGGTGAGGGTGAAAATTAACAGAGAAAGGGGTCTTGCCAAGTCTCCTGGAGAGATTAAATTGTCCAGAAGCCTCTCTACATATAATTTGGTCAAATTGGTAATGGCACTACTAGACCGTGCTCGTACATGATGAGGCATCGCTTGAAATTTTATGACTTGTGACCTGTGAGGCAAACAGGAAGGGAGAAAAGGTGGTAAACAAATAAGTAAGAGTCCTTTATACTGCTCACAGAAATTAGAATAAAACAATCAAAGAAAATATTCCCCCTCGTTTTTGGGAGCAGTGTACATGAAGGTTTGTAGAGTGCTCAGTACTGAATGTGCTGCGAAATCGTTGCAGGAGTATTGTTACACA
Source organism: Parotocinclus haroldoi (assembly GCA_034779995.1). NCBI lineage: Eukaryota > Metazoa > Chordata > Actinopteri > Siluriformes > Loricariidae > Parotocinclus > Parotocinclus haroldoi. Next base: position 8,390 of record JAUZST010065427.1, on the reverse strand, counting down.
CCTCACTTCCAAAGTCACCAGACACAAAACAGTCTTATTTCTATCAGTAATGCTGTCAGGTAAAATGTGTTGGGTGTTTAGAATTGTCTTCTAATGACCGGGTGTACATTTCATCTTCTGGCTCCTGTTTTGCTTGTTCTGGTGACCTAGAGGGTCGTACGTTTGGGGATTTCCTTTAACAGGTGTCTTTAAGCCTTACACAATAAATCAAAATACCCTTCTTGTCACTTTAAGAATATTATGCACAGACCTCAGAGTCTGTCCAACAACTGATGCTATGTTTGTCGTGATAAATTCATAAGAAAGGAACATATATAATAAGATTTCTTAAACGTGTTTTCCGATCAATAGCTATAGTAGGTCTATGGTTTTCTTGACTTGTTTTATCCATGGATTGTCAGAGTTGAATGTGAATCGTTTCTAACATTCTTTTTTTTTTTCCAGGAACAGCAAGATCCGTCTGGCCAGAGGTCCTTGGTGTGTCATCCTTCCAGCATTATTCCTCAAGAGACAGCTGAATTCGCAGCACCAGCCCCTGACGTCTAATTATGACCCTGACTTTTTTTTCGGAGACAATCGAACACCAAACGTACTTGAACGTAAAGACAATCTGTATAAAACTGTACAAAACTGTAGTCTAGCTACGATGGCCAAGTGTTGCGTGGTCTGTTGAGGCCGTAGAGGAATACTGGCTGATGATAATGTGCCTTAATGTGTGATCTGTTTACAATAAACGACTAGTTTGCCGCTATCAACACACACACCACTGTATAGTTAATGAAAGAGCGAGTCATTTCTCTGCTGGCCCCATTTTAAATGCGCTTTTAATGTCTCTGTGACTAAATGAAATTTATGTCCTTCCATGATGATGAAAATTGCGTCCATTAAAACTTGGACATTTCACAAGGAATTTCAGTTCAGCAGGAAATTGCTTTTTTTTTGTAATAATAATCAGGATATTATTCTCGCACGTGTTAAATACAGAAAGCTGCAACTGCTCCAGTGCTTCTGTTTCTCGACAGGTTTTTTTTTTCCCTCTCTTGGTGTATAAAAGGAATCAATAAACATGTGCAATATGAATCTGACACTTGTGAGCTGAATGGTCACTGAATTCTCGTAGCCCAGTTCTTGTTTCGCTTGCCGCCCGTGTTGCACGTGGTTCTTCGGAGACCATTAAAAGATCAACTTTAATTGTATCTAAATAGGCTCATAAACAAACCTGATGATAAGCTAATCTCTAGATTTCCAAAAGAAATGCATGATCGTTGGTAAACCTATTACAATACAACAGTGTAACCAGCTTAAAGAAGTTCACCCGCTCACTGGGGTCATTTGGGGCTTGACTGGCATTACAAAACATGAAGGGAATCTACCTTAGAGAGTCCGTCAGAGGGCACAGACCCCCCACACAATCTCTCAATGAGACATACAAAAAGTATAATTGTATAGGTATAAACAATTCCAACGTTTGTAAGCTTTAGCATATTTTAGGCTTTTCACCCTGTTCCATTGCCGAAAAAGTGGTTCTTGGCTGCTTACCCAGCCCTCTATAAAAAACGTCTTTGGACTATAGAAGGGTCAACAAGGCATCCAGGTGAAGCTGCCAGTTGCTGTTAATGCTCGTGAGTAAGGGGAGCTTTTATGTAATCTAATAGTGGCCTAAGACTTTTGGACAGTACTATAGGTCTTTGGAATGTGAGCAGATTCCGGAGGAATTCTGGAGGAAACTCATGCAAACAGTTAGGGAACATGCAAACTCAGGTTTTGAGACTCAGGCAACCATGCCCGCCCCCTGTGCTACATACAGTCCGATCTAGGAAATAAAGGATCAGATGTATATAGTAAAAGGTTGTTTAGACTAAAAGTCCTCCATTAAAATATTCCAGCTTCTTAAAAAAAAGACTAATGTTTCACCAGATAAGGGAGAATCATGCTGCAGAGGATCAAGGACTGGACCCTGAACCACAAGATCTAAGGTCCAAGTGTCAGTTATTCCAAGCTGCCACTGTTAGGCCTTTGAACAAGACTCCGAGCAAAACTCTTAACATCGTTTCTAAAGGTGTAGTTGTAGTGCCACAGTATGGATTAACTCTGTGCTGATTAAATGTACGCTGCTATAGATTTCTGATATTAATGCTCAAATTCTGAATTACAACATAAAGAGGGAAAATATTGAATTAAACTTAACACAATCCACAATCAAAGTACGTATATGCACACAGAGGCACAGCTTAGCGCTAGGCCGCTCTATAGTGGGAGTCCCACGCCCAATGCACAATCATTCACTTTGACTTATTAAGATACTGTAAATATTTAATACACCAGAGTAATTAACCTGACAATGTTTCAATAGCTATAATAATTTGAACACAATTAGACAAAGCCATGTTTGCACCTGGTTGTGCTACCGGGACACAAACCCAGGTCCCTTCGGTGGTGGGCTAATATTTTACCCTGCACATAAATAACCTTAATTATCTCTGAAACATCACTATATTCTGCTTGCTTTTTGGATAGACAGACGTTCTGCCTGCGGGATATTTAGGTTACAAAGGCCTTTAGACAAGAGTCCAACATTTCACAAGTGATGGACAATTTGAATATTTATTCACGCTCAAATAACAACTAGACAAAATACAAAGTCCATTTTTGCTTCCATGCCTTTAACCTCACTAAAAAAAAACATATATGCATATAGGCACAAATATCACACTGTAGATTCATTGCTCCATTTTCCATTTAGCGCTTTGGAAATCTGGACTTGACCTTCTGGTTAAATGCAGAAGGCAGCAGTGTGGCTCCTCCTTGACGTCCTGCAAATAAACAGAAAAAAATGGACAAAGATACAATAATAATACCTCAAATAAAAGGTGAAAGTTTATATAAGGCATCCTAAGATTTTGTGCTAATTAAAAATGCATACATAAAGATCAAGACAAAGATTTTACACACACAGGTCAAGTAGCAGAGCAAAGCAAACTGAATAGTCATATAAATATGCTGTGGGTGTTTGTGTGTGAGCACTGGGTGAAGGTTGTGTGTTATTTGAAGCAGCGTTATTTGAAGTCAACGGAAAATAAACTGCTAAAGAGTTTTCGGATACCCTAACATGACATTATGTAAAATGTCTAGGCCTCAGTTTTCATGTAAATGTTACAGCTTTCATTTTAGAGCGCACACAAGCTTTCAGTGTTGAACCAAGCCGGTGTCCCGTCCCTCTTTTTGAAGCAACTTAAAATGACAAGAATACTGCTGTCAGCATGGGGAGCATAGGGAAAATTAAAAGCATTTATAGATTCACTTTTACAGCACAAAACATCTGGTGCCAAGTAAATGGATTTTTAGGTACTATTTATTTCTATACATGCACATTACAGGTTTTTCCTACTTATATATATATTTATATATAAATAAAAGTATGAAAAACCTGTTTGCTTTTATTGATGAAATTCTCCTGTATGAAGCCAAGCAAGTGCAATCAAACCCAAACTGCAGCGCAAGGTTCAATGTCAAAGCCACACCTCTCAGTCGGACCTTCGTTTGATCTATGCGGCGATGACGGTTGCTATGGTCGCGTCGATCCCAGACCACGCCCCCTGACAATTTCAGTTGTTGTTGAAATACAAATAATGTATGGAGCTACTTTAAAACTTTCATTAGCACAGGCATCCACTTTAATTTAGTTATTTTTTATATTTAAAGGACACCAGTACAGAACAATTTAAGTTTATTTAACGTAACATTTTTTTCATTAAACGTTTTGCTTTGCTCAGCACGTTGTGTTGCTGCTCGTCTCTTTTCTGACATGCTGCTATTTTTTTCTCCACTTGCGGCGAGTTTTAACGTTTAATTCGCCATTCTTGGAAGCCTAAAGTACGATAATCTCACGAAGTGCAATATGCAAAGGATTAAATAATAAAGCCAAACTGAGAAGCATCCAGAATGTACTTTGAATTAGAACTTTTGGAAGACATTATAAGGACAATAACACAAACTGCTTTAGGGTTTTTGTTGCTGGTAATTAATTTAGCTGTCATTTCAGTTGAGGCAATTTGTTCCATAATGAACCCAGCCCATTTTGGAGGTTTTGGAAAACCTTACCCTTTTTGAGATTTCAGTGTTAACGGGTAGGTTTGAAATAGGATTAGGCTATCTGTATCCTGTAAATGCAATTGTGTAGGCTTTTCAAACCGTTCCTAAATGACCCATTTTGAAATGTACAAATATAAAAGTATTAAAAGTCTTGCCTTGTCATTGTCCACTAAAATATTTACGAAAGATTTTCCAGATTAACCTCCAAGCCAATAAACAATCAGTCTGCTATAAACAGAATTTTCATTGACTAAAGGTGAAGTATCCTAACCTGGATATACATTGCTCACAAAAATGAGGGGGGAATGTATTTATTTAATTTCTTTCATTTTCAAATATCCCCAAGTGTTTGGGAGCAAAGTATCCGACCTATTGATTGGACTTTACTAATTTATGAACTCTTTGGTACGCATTATGAGCATGAACGGCATTCGTGGTTGTAAATTGGACTGAAGTGCTGTCGGTCTGTCAGGCTTTTGGTTTTGATCTTCAGTCTCTGGAGGGTCGGAGAGGGTCAGAGGTGAGGATCAGGGTTCAAGTGGGTTGTCCGGTTATTCCCCAATGCCTAATCGGATGAGCTGTGTTAACAGGAAACGACATGATTGTCCTGGCGGTGTCAAATCGATTGATTCTGAAGCACTCATCAAACGCTGCGTAAATCCGTTCACGTTAAGGCTAATTGAACATCTAAATATCGCGCAAATGCAGGGACAAATCCATCCTCACGCGACACGCCTGCGACCTGGCAAGCTTTATTTCATTTTAGTCTGCCATATTTCGTCCTAATTCTATTTCCATCGAATCGAATTCACCAGTGATTTATTATGACATAAAGATTTTAAATGAAACCAAGTCCGTACAACCTTGCCCACGGTATGTGTGTGTGTTTTGTAGCCTATAGTGTTTGCAGCTGATGATGGGAGCACTTGCCCTGCGTGTGGCACTGGACCATCATCTGTATTCATTCATTAACTCTGCTCTGATTTTCTGCCTGTCATATCCAAGATAAATCGCTGCTATTGTACTAAAAAAGCATTCAAGGTCCGTTTATTAAAAAAATCCCACTGAATGGTCTAGGAGAACTAAACAATCTATTAGCCCATTATGTTTGGTGTCATGATGAGATTATGATGGTCAGAGCAGGCTTTTAAAGTGCAGACAGAGGAGATGAGCAGATGTGCAAATAAAAAAAAATCTACTGCATGATAACCTGATACTGTTTAGACGTGCTTAAAAGTAATGGCAACTTAAAAGTCCGTAAGTCAGCCGATCACGCGATGCAGTTTTAAAACGGCAAATAATAAAGTAAACTAATCCAAACTTTGATCGTGTGTGTGTGTTATTTATCTATCATTTGCAACTGTGTATGTTCGGAAACTCGCACGCTTAATAACACAAGCAATTTATTAGGAAGGGACTGTACATATCCACCTCTAGCCTCATCTGAACACGTGCCGTTCTTCGTTTTCCTCCAGATTTGCACCGTTGACAGTAAAATAAGATAAAACTAATTCTCCACGTCAAACCCTTGCCCACTCTTTTCCTGTTCGTTTTTCGAACAACAGCACAACACCTTGCTGGAATTTTCCCAGCTTGTCTGAATGACCGAATCCTTAACATTTCCAGCAGAAGCCTCAATGCCTCGTTTAAACAACAGCCCCCAAAAGTTCACAGGATAACCTCGCTTTAATTAGACGATACCGGTTTTTGTTTTTAAGACGTGCATCTTTGTGGCTCCAGTGACCAAAACCTGAGAGAAAACCAAAGCCCAGCGGCTGCAAATAAAGGCTCGTTATGCTAAGCAGATTTAAACGCTGGGCTGTGTGAATGAGACTCGGCCCGCGAAATTAGCCGCAGAGCAGCTCGTCTAGCCATGGAGGACCAAAGCATCATTGTAAGCATCATTTATATCTTCCAAATCAGTAAGCATTAGAGGCCGTGCTATATGTTAGCATAAGAATAGGAACGGGTCCTGTGAACTTCCGCGACCTCCTGACTCCTTTTTTTCTCCCAGATGAATAGCAGCACTTTGAGACTCCCCAGCTTCTCTCCAACAGGCTTGAACCATGCCTAAATTCTTAATCATGGTAATTTAATATATCTTAAGCCCCCCCGACTGCTTTCATCCCAGTCCTTGGCAGTTTGTTTAGGCATTCAGGTCCCATCACAGCGTCGGCGAAGCTCCCGTATTGTGGCCCAGACTTTTTTAAAACTCCATATCTCAGTGAACGTTTATTCTGGAGACTATTATTATAATTCAAACTGCTCAATCCACGAAAGCACTTACAACAATTCGAAGGAGTTGACGAGCCTACAGAAGCGCATGCGCACAAAGCAGTTGCGGAATAATTCTTCGAGTTTTTAGACTTAATCTTGGTTTTTATTGGCTGGTTTTTCATTATTAGGATTTTTATTTAAAAATTGGATGTATATCTTTAACAGCATCGTGGTCTATGAGGTGCTGTTTCAAAACAGAAGAAATCCTGTAGGCTACATTTAATTAATCATCTCCTGTCGGTGTTTTCGAGTATTGCATCTAATAACCCGAATACTTGTTATTTCGAGGTCACCTAAATATTTAATGGTTTACCCAAATAATTCAGGTCTGCTTCGTTATGCAGTGTTGTTTTTAAATCAACAAACACCATGAAACCAAGGTATTTGTATTCTTGTGCAGTTTTAAAAAAAATAAAAGGACACAATCAAGTAGCACGTATTTTGGCAATTCTGCATAACCATTTGTAGAGCAGATATATTCTGTACGCCATTAGAAATGCCCTTGGCACTGATGCCAACTGGAAGCCCAAATCAATGCTTAGACTGAGGAGTAATGATATTGAATAATGTAATAATGATATTAAAAATTGTACACTTCGTGAATTCATCCTTTAAAAAAAAAAAAAATCACAAATAGCATGGCCACACGCTGCTCCTGTCCAAGCACATGTTCCTCTACACAATGCAAGCACAAACACCCAATGCCCACCCACCCCTTTTTCCCTCTGACTATAACGCTCATGCAGATGAGACTTGAGGGAAAAAGGCGACATCTCTGGGCAGAAACACGAATCAAAGACACATGCATGGGAAGTTCCATAACACAGAGAGCACATTGATCAGAAGCAATAGGCTGCACAACGAAAACCGGGCTTACATTTTAAAACCGCACGCCGACCACCTAAATCCACCACAAAACAGCACCAGAAGCAATTCTACATAATGTTTCGATATTTTGTATGATGAAAAAGATGGAGTGCATTCCTAATTGTAGTAAATATCCTACCCCAGTGATGCCTCCATGCAGAACGCATTCGTTGGTGGCCAGACTGAAACTGAGCACATCAAAGCATTAAACAACATTAATTATGGCCGCCGGATAATTTATGCATAAGCTAATTGAGGGTGATGTCACTGTATCGCGAGAGCGAAGCCCCTGTTTCGTTTCAATTAAATTGTCCTTAAAGGCACACGTGCACACGCAAAGATAATAAGGGCATTTTTTCTTTCAGTAAATGATCTAATTCTATACAGTATAGCAGGCACAGACCTTCGTTTCCCCTGTGTTACTAAAGCCCCTAAAAGCACAAAGTTATAAAGAATATTTAAATGTGCTGCTCGTCTGAAATGCAAAGGAATATCCGACCTTTTACCCTTTAAGCTCTACAAATAACCATAAACATTTAGTCCAGCTTTCAGAAGGTGTTCTTGCAATTTGATTATCACCCATGGCACATTTTTACCTTTTAATGAGCCTAATTACCCCATCAGCCCTGCTCTAGATAATGCAACACTTGGCAAATTAACGTCCAGTGCACCAGCAAAATGGCTTAATATAGGCTCTTGATTTCTGACCATGCAGTTAAGGCAAATGTTTGACCATTTAGAGCCTGAAATAATTCACAAATATTCACTCTTTTTATTAATTTAAAATAATATCGCCCGTTATTTTCCAATGTTTCCAATATTTACACTGAGGGACAATCGTTGAAAAAAATTATTCCTGGATTTGGATTCAAATAATCCAAATCGGTTTCAGGTTCAGCTTTCAGATAAAATCAAAACAGGTTTCAGTTTTCAACAGAATTCAATTTTGATTGAAATGACAGAGAAATCTTAACTAAAACCACATAATATATCTAAATAAGCAGCTATTTCCTAATATTTAAAAACTAGACTTATTTAAAACTTATTTAAGAAATAAGACACACTTAAAACGACCAAATTATTATTATTATTATTATTATTATTATTATTATTATTATTATTATTATTATTATTATTATTATTATCATTATTAT
>JAUZST010065417.1:0-22575 GCA_034779995.1 Parotocinclus haroldoi | reverse complement strand
CTAAAGCCTGCAAACGGCGTTTTCAGTGACAGCTTTTGTTTTACTGCCCCCTGCTGGCACAAACGCGATCTATTTATTTAGGGAATGGGTTCGAACACGGTTTTAGACTTTTATATGGTTATTTAAGTGATTTTGAAAAGTTTCCTTGCGACTTTACATGAGTCAGAACAAAAGGAGACACGCGGGCACACATTTATTAATGTTACAAAAGGTTTCAGCTGCAATGCTTGTTGGTTATTTACAGATAAAGAATGGAACATAAGGAAAATGAACATAAAAACAAACAAGGAGGTTTTCTATGCGCTCGATAACATTTCGAACGGGTAATGCTGAGGGAAGTCGTGCAGGACCTTCAGGGCTTCGTTATACAGCTCCAAATCTGCAGAGGATATGAATTATCATCATTATTTATTCTCTCAATAGCAGGGTTTATCTTTATTATCACAATACTGCTTTAAAACAAAAATAATCAGACAAATGTTTAGTTCAGGGTCCAAGCAAAGAAGGGCCAAAAGAACCCATGGGGAGGTTCTGATCCTGAAAAGAATCAGGGAAGAACAAAAAAGGCACAGGGATTTAACGAGGGGAAAGACAAAAAGTGCCCAACAGCCAGCTGACCAAGAGAAATGATTCACAGGGCCAGTCAGCCAATAGACTGAGGGTCTAGCAGAAGAACAAAAAGATTTGGCAGCCAACAGACCAAGGGTCTTAACCTGGGGAGGAATGAAAGGGTCCAGTGCCTATAGGACTTGGACAAGACTATCAATCTGGTGACCAATATCAATACACAAGGGTCTCCTCATGGGACAGAATGGCAGGGCCCAGCCTGCCCAGCAGAGGTCCAGTACTCACTGGGGAATGGGGTCTGGAGCCATGTTACAGTATTTACTCTTCTTCATAATGATAGGGGATGAAACATCACTAACATTAAGTGTGTGTGTGTGTGTGTGTGTGTGTGTGTGTGTGTGTGTGTGTGTGTGTGTGTGTGTGTGTTGCTCTTACCAAACGAAGTTCCTTTGTCGTCTCTAAACATTGTGTATGTAACAGCCATGACGGTTCCTTTATTCGACACCATGCCAACAACCTCTACGATGCCACTCAGCTCCTCGTCCAGCTGGCACGTGTACACACACACGCACAAAAGGAGAATTTATAATTAACACCATTTAATGAACCATTTTTATCATTACAACTGGAAATCAGTGTTTAGGGGGTGTTTGTTTGTGTGTGTATGTGTCCATACAGGTTCATTCAGTTCCACCGATGCCAGTTTCGCCTCACCATCTGCCAGCGTGAAGCTCTTTCCACTAGGATGGACCTGTTAAGGCATAAAATTATGTTAATAAACTGCGAAAACACTGCAGGGTAATAACCCTAATCCTGTACACGTTTCTGCACCCGCATGTCCCTGTGACACGCCCTCTGAATCCAGGACCTCAAGAAAGAGCCTAAAATGAAGGGTTTGTGTACGTAACAGTAATCCGGACGCCCGTTATAAATGAACGCAACTCGCTAACAGTCCTCCGACCACCAACTTTCAGCCCAACTATTATTAGTAGTAGTATTATTATTGTTATTATTAATCCTCAATATAAAAACAATCCTAAATGTTATTTATTTATTTGTGTTAATAAATAATCATTCTTTACCTTCTCCACGCGCCCCACGAAGCACACGGGTCTGCTGACGTACTGCGAGAGCATCGAGCAATTTATTCTCGTTTTAGGTGCTTCAAAAACCCCCGACATTGTGATTTATTATTAAATGTTTTGTTTAATAAGAACTACAACTTACACGCGGCCTCACAGCACCCTTACGCTGAAACGCGCCAAATTTGTGTACACAGTGCCCAACCATTTAAAGTTCCCCGAGAAAACCGATCCTCTGACACAGTTCCGGTTACAAATGCACTTTATACTTGTTTATATATTGCTATCTATATGAGGAAATCGATTTCTAGGTAGATCGAGGCTTTAAACGTCTAAAACCGACACTGTCTGCGATAATTAACATTAAAATGTTAAACATCCTTGATTTTCGAATGTGATCGTTAAAATATTGGTTGAGGGATCACACAGGACATCTGTCTAGTTTATATAAATAACAACTGACCTATAAACAAATGTGAGAATGAAACAAAGTGCATTTGAAAAATATTTGAAGGGTTGTTTGTGTTTATAAACGACACAGTTAGATCGGAACAGTTTTGAATTACAGTTTCTACTCGGATATTGCGGGCGTATCCCAAATCACTTCGAAGTACCTTCTCCGTAAAGACTCCCTAGGCGGTTTTTATACTCTTTAATTCTCTTTTATACTCTTTTTAAAACTTGATGAGGTGGATTTTCTTCATTTAATGTTATTATTGCCCTTCAATATTCGACACGAGTGTTTTAGGAAAGAAATATTCAAACATCCCTAAGCACTACGTAATAGGCGTGATATGATTTGGGACAAAGCGCGTAACTGTTGGCTTAGAATCTCGCATGCGCAGTTGGGGCCCCTTGTGACATTTGTAAACAAAAACTGAAGCTAACAGATGGACATTTTGCTTCAGTCTCGTTTCTGTGGAGAAACAAACTGTTAAATCATTTAATAACCGCATTAAAGTCGTTTTAGTTCATTTTGAGTTCTTTTTGGAAACGAAATTAACAGCAAAAACAAGAGACGGTAAGTTATTACAGGCTAACAGGCTAACAGCAGAGTCGTGTTCTCCTGTTTCACTCTTATTACGTAAAAAGTAAACTACAAATTATTAAATGTCATATTTAGTTTGATTTTACAATTCTCCTTTATCTGATGTCTGATAATCCTTTTCTGTTTTTGCTTTAATTTCCCGTTAGGAAAGATGTTAAATTTTTTTGGGTTAAGGAAGGAATCCAAAAAATCTTCGTCATCATCCGAAATAGAAACTGATGGGTTTGTGATTGTTGGTGAGTATAATAATAATAATTGTAACAATAACAGTAATAATAATAATAACAATAGTAATAATAACAATAACAATAGTAATAATATCACCAGTAATCAGAATAATAACAATAGTAATAATAATAACAATTATAATAATAACAATAATCATCAAAATAATAAATAATAATAATAACAATTATAATAATAATAGCGAAATAATGATAATAGTAATAATAAAAATAAAAATAATATTAATAATCATTATAGCTAAACAATAGTTACAATAATAATAATATAATAATGGTAAAATAACAAAATAATAATAATAACTTAACAATAACATAATAATAGTAATAATAACCTAACAATAACAACATAATAAATAATAAAATATTAAATAATAGTAATGGCAGAATATCATCATAATTTAAATAATAATGAAATAACATTTATAAATTATAGGCTGTTTGCAGATGGCGATGATTTGTAGTCATGTTTATTTAAACTCTCTTGCTTGATTTATTACACAGTTAAACTGATCAGATCCTCCTCATTTCAGCTGAGTTTGAAAGACCTGGATTAGCTAAATGAGTTCTGAATGCAGTAGCACCGCTTTACCACCGCGCGGCGTCCTTTTGCTGAGCTGTTTCACACAGCAGTGGATCTGATACAGTGTTTTAAGACAAACTTTAGAGTCGGCAGACGATCTGATCTTCAGCTTTAAAGCTTCAGTCAGCAGGGAGCAGGGATGAAACAGTATTTCGAGCCTTGGTCCTCCTTATGTTTATTCGTAGGGACATTTACGGAGTTTTTCCTTTCCACTGTCGCCACAGGCTTGCTCAGTTGTGGCTGTGGGCCTAGAAGTTTGTAAACTTCTTGCTTATAAACTTGAAGATTATTCGATCCTCGTAACCTTAGCGTTTCCTCGGAACTCGCTGTCGCAGAACCTGTCCCGAGCCCCCTTCGTTACGCTGAGCTCCACGGTCTGTCGTCACCTTCTTTGTGACTTTATTTCCCTGAATACCAAACGCCTGACTCATTAAAACCCCAGTGAGCTCAGATATCCTTTCTCCAGGCTCCAGGGAACGATTTCCCTCGCTTTAATTCGGGCGCAGATGGCCGGTGGTCGGTCCGCGTCCCTTGGCTGCGGTTGCGGGTCCAGAGCCAACGATTTCTCCCTGGCGACTGGACCATACAGAGTCTGTCCAAACAGTCCGAGGCTTGTTTTACCAGATGAATCCCAGCGTTAAACGAAAAGCACCCGGGGGTTTCTGCTGAATGTTCTCACTTGTCTCGTGGCAGACGTGAGTTGGCACGGGCTGGAAGACTGGCACGCTGTGCCATGCAGCCTGGGGTTGTGTTACTGGGAAAATACAGCTGATACAACGAGCCAGCCGTGACGTCATGGCCGAGCTGTTGGAAAGTTCTGGATGTTCTGCTGCACTTGTTTTGCGCGCTGAGTTGATTCGGGGTATCAGGTTAGCTTCTAGTTGAAATCAGCCCCTATATTTCAGCCGAATGAGCCAGCGGCTGGACACAGCAGTCCCAGTTGACCAAGGCTAGGGTAGAGTCCAGGGCTGGACTTGCAACATGAAGGTCAAGCTCACTCACAAACTACATTGTTTGGTTGCCAGGTTTAATGAAACGAAAAAGCCCAAAACAGGCAACCTACTACAATGTAACTATTTGATCAGTTAATTAAACATCATGAATATTTTCCTTTTATCTGTACAGGTTGAGCAAAAACCAAAAAAATAGTCCATAGTGTGATTTAGAAATATTTGATCCGATCCTACCACTAACTATTTGTAAGCAACTTTATAGAAAAACAATTCCAAATTCGGTTAAAATATGCAAATCTGGCAACCGTGGCACAAACGATGGACTTCCACCCTTAAACTCCCACCTCTGGCTGTGGATCCTTAGAGCCTGTTAGGATTAGGGTTAAAAGTGGAGTTTTAAAATGTACACTATGGTCTTTTAAGGCTACTGTAATGTAAGTGTAAGGGATATGTTCTCAACAAAAAGGCAAATCACACGCACAAACCCAGGTTGCCAGATGCCACTAGAGCAACAAGCCAACAGGTCTATGGAAATAAGCCCAAAAGAAGTGATTTGGGTCTACAAAAAATCCTGAAACAGGCAAACCCAGTACATTGTGACATTGTGATCAGTTAATAAAAAGAATGTATATTTAATGAGGGAGGAAATAAGAAGTGACGCTTTAGTAACAAGCCCCAAAATCCTTAAACAGCTAATATTTGAAAGCGACTATATAAGCAAATAAGCCCGGAGTCTCTTAGAATGAGCAGACCTGGCAACCGTGACACAAATGATGAGCTGAATGATGGATAAACTCCCGCCTCCGCTCATGGATGCACAACGTTGATCGGCTGTTTTTACGGCCAAACGGTTCGGAGTTAAAATATGGATTTTTGTAGAGTATTCTAATTGTTAAGACCTCGGTTGTTACGGTGAACAGGCGTTGTTAAAGAGTGGTCGTTAAAGGGCGCCTATGATACGAGCCGTGTTCAGAAAGTCAGCAAAAACCGCATGCAATTCGGGGGTGGAGTGGGAAGACGGTTTGGCCCGATTCAGCGCTTGTGGTTTAATATCAGCACTACGGCCTTATTTTAAGCCACCGATTCAGTGTGTGATTTTCTAAAGACTCTAAAGACATTTCCTTCCTCTCTCCACGTGAACAGGAACTGAACTCGGCGTCGTCCAAACGAGCTTCTCACCCATTCGTTAGTGTATGAGCAAAAGTAAAGACCCGTCAGTGTGGTCGGCGTAGTCGCTGCGGTGCTGGAGTGTCTTTGTGTCAGTGCCGGTGCAGCTCCTGCAGCTGACAGGCCCTCCTGAGCGACCCAAGCTGGTTAAGTCACACACAGCTGTTCTGCATTTGAGGTTTCACTCCGGGGCGTTTCGCAGCCTTCCTCTGCGCCCGCTCGCCGAGGTGCAGATACCAAAAACGTGTTGTTGCGGTCGACAGAGACTGAACCGAAACCTGGGGTTTGTCGACCCTGTAATGAGGCATCTGCAGAGAGGTCGAGCTCTGTTTTCCGAAACGTGCTGAAAAACACAACTTGCTGTAAATAGCCTGTTTGGGCCAAAGTGTTCGAGCATCACCTGGTAGCAGGTTTGCAATGCAAATGGAGACGTTGTTTCGCTGTGCACGGACCGGTTTAACCCAAAGACCCGGCGGTCCCGCTGTAAGACTGGGATCAATTTATAAGAGCAGTTTTGTACATCCTGCTTCACAATAATCGTTACGTGATGAATAAACTTGCAGCGCAAACATTTTATATTAAAGGCCTGAAACCTGACAAAAACACCAGTGGATTATCATAAAGGTGCTCAGAATTTCATGTTGAGGTACAAGGAGGTTCGGTCGGCCCTGTTTGAGGGAGGGATGGCCGGTCCTGGTGTTATAGCTATAATTTAGAATGATTTACGACTTAAAAATGGGTAGTCAAGACCGCTGGAGCCAAGTCCTAGTCCAGACCAAGACGAGACTGGGTTTAGTAATCAGTTTTGTAATTCACTTTGCATTCCTTCGACATGATATCTCTTAATAAATTATATTATGTTTCATCATTTAGTTTGTAAAATATTGATCCTGTTTCCCTTCTTCTCTCAAACTGAATCAACCAGAATCAAAGCGTGAAGTTACGGGAAAATATTAAACAGCATCCGTTCTCTTCTTTAAAATGTGAAAACAGATTAATAATAACATTTCAGGCTAATCTCAAACAAGAACGGTCCTAAGAAATCGAGCAAAGCGAGAGAGGAGATATCTCAAAATTCCTGTCCTATGTAGAGGTAGTTTTTCCTTGGCGCCGTCACCTCTGTATATTGTGGATGTTGTGATGCTCCTCACCATGTCAACGCCCCCCATCTCTGACCTCAATGCTTTCGAGCGCCTCTGTACATGCTTCAGCTTCTTTTTCACCAGCAGCCAGTTCAGGTCTTTCTTTGCATTTGTCCAGTCTCTTCAGTACCTCCCACAACCAACAGGGGGCACTGTTGCAGGAACAATCCTCCCTCAAACAGTTGCCTGCCATTGCCAGACATTGCCTGGCTCTGCCAAGCTTGCAGCCCCCGAATTTAAATGCTGTACGTGTGAATATAAACTGCGATTTTCTGCTCCGCCCATCGTTAGGCTTCTAGCCCCTCGTGGGAGACATGTGGGCGCGTTTCCACCGCGGTGCTTCTCCCCCCACTTAGGCAGTCATGGACACCCTGGTCTCATGAGATCTTCAGCTCAGGCATCAAACGTTGGTGTAATTGCAGCAGGTTTGTGAGTCAGAGCGTGCGAAGCCCTCCGAGGATGGTGTCTGCCTGGGAAAACCCGAAAATGAAAAACAGCGGTCTATCCGAGCTGAGCCACGTCTGTAATCATAGAGAATTTGGCCTCGTTTTGTCGGTGGTGTAATGAGCCGTTCCTGAGCCCAGGGCAGATTTATGGACTGATTGTGTATTGTTAGAAACACCCCATATGAGGACGTAG
Organism: Parotocinclus haroldoi; assembly: GCA_034779995.1. Lineage (NCBI taxonomy): Eukaryota > Metazoa > Chordata > Actinopteri > Siluriformes > Loricariidae > Parotocinclus > Parotocinclus haroldoi. Next base: position 15,152 of record JAUZST010065417.1, on the reverse strand, counting down.
GGAAGAATGAAGCTGGTGGATGATTGTGTTTACGTGAGTGGTGTGTAATTCAGGCCGGGCTGTGGTTTTAGGGATGGGAACGATGCTCTGGCTCTTTTTGTGATAAAGGTGACTGCTTTTGTTGCACAAGTTATTTAGCCAGGGTTCAGACCCGAGCTTGAGTCTTACTGGTGCCCGTGGCCAGTCTGGAACCTCACAGACAAAGCTGGACGTCTCTGAGGGAGTTCAGTTGGACTGGGATCATATTGAGATTGCAGTGGCACAGCACTCTGGAAAACATGCCCTGGCTGCTGCCACTTGAGCAAGACTCTTAGATACTGGTTAGGTTTACTGGCACTGGTATACTGGTTTAGATGTACCATCAAGGGTACAAAAGCCTCTGAGAGCACCAGATCTGGTGTGTCACGGGATGTGTAGGGTGTACCGGGCATTTAGGATCCAATCATTGTTTGCCACTGATCTTTACTAAGGTGGAAGTTCCAAACACATACATTTTAAAAGCACTGCTCCTGTTCTTGATGAACCCTTTCATGGTTCCCCTAATGGTTTTACTGTTAACTGTGCTGTACTTTATAAGCCGTATCATGAATACACCACGAGCTTAAGATGTTACGAGCGGTGTCCTTATACTTTTGGCCTTGTAGCTGGCGGAGTTGCAATACTTGAATTTCCTTTCCAGGAGAGACGGCGTATGAACAGAACCAAAGACTGCAGAGCAGGGGCACGGGACAGCCATCCACCAACGTCATTGTCCTGCGGGGAAAGGTAAGAGTGAGCTCTGGTATTGCCGTGGTTAGGGTCAACCACGATCGAGAAGGATCAGGAGCCCTAAAATGATCAGGACAGGTCAGGCGCCTGTACTGAAGAAGACGTGTCGAGGACTAATAATGACCAAGAAGGGTCAGGCATCCATAATATAGAAAATGGGTCAGTGGCCAGTATAACCAGGACCAGTTAGGCACTCATAATGACCAGGGCTGCTCGGGCACCCATAATTCCACAGAAGGGTCAAGTGCCCGTAAACAACCTGGAAGAGTCAGGAGCCTGCAGTTAGGAACTCATTATAACTAGGACAAGTCAATGCACATGATGACCAATAAGTATCAAATGGCCGTGATGCTCAGGATGGATTAGGAGCACGTAAATGACCAGGACAAGTCGGGTGCCTGTGTTGACCAGGGCTGGTCGAGCACCTCTAATGACCAAGAAGGGTCAGGACGGGTCAGTGCCCATAAATACCAGAATGAATTGGGTGCCTATAATAAAGACGACGGGGCAGGCACTAATAATAACCAGGAACAGGAATGACAAGGATGGGTCAGGTGCCCATAACAGGGACAGGTTTGGTTCTCCTAATGACCAAGACCAGGAAACAGTTATTGTTGATATTTTAAAAGGCTGTGTTGCCTATAATGACCGGGATGTTCCTAATTCCCACAGGTCAGGTGCCCATAATGCAAAGGACGTCCATTCAGGCACCCTGTAACAACCAGGTCGAGTCGAGAGCCCACAATGACCAGTATGTCTGGTTGTTTGCTTATTTTATCTGCATTTCACGGATTAGGACGAAGTCTGGGAGAAAGCTGCTTCAGCTGTTTTACTGTGCGGGCAGCAGGTGCCAGTGTACCGAGCCCAAATCAGCAGGTACCACATGGCAGTGCCACTGAGCTGGAGACCATATGGCTGACTAAAGGAGCGAGATGTGCTTTCATGCTCTTCTGTTGGGGGCTTTGTCCTTTTTGAAGAGTGAGAAGGTTTTTATTTGCAGCCAAGATGCAGAGCAGGTGTTTGTACCTGTGCGTGTGTGCGTGTGCGCGCGCACTGTGTGGTAGCGCCCCCTTCCAAACCCTCATTTAGGCTCCATCGATCTCCTCACCACCTTCTTATTCGTTTTGCAGCTGCCTGCCCCGGCATCACCAATCAAGGCCCCAGAGTCCGTCCAGTCCTCTCCGGCGCCCCCTGTCTTCAAACCTGCTGCTGAACCTCAGACCATGGATGGCCCCGCGGCTCTTCTTGGAGACGTCCCGTTCACCTTAGCGCCTCACATCCTGACCGCACAGGGTGTCCTGCCTCACCTGGCCGAATTCAACCTGCCCCGAGACATGGACGAGAAGCTGGCCAACTTCTGCTACGACTTCACCCTGGAGAACTCGGTGCTGCACGAGCCCTAGACCAGAGATCAGTGGAACCTCAGGCTATTCGAGTTTACAGAAATACAAAGGTCGGAGACGGTCCGGACTGCGTGCGAAATAAAACTCAGTGTGGTAAATCTGTTTACGAATGGAAGGTTTTAGAGCTGCTGATGTGGACTTGCTTCTCACTGCACTAAATATCAGGCGCATGTGCTGTAATCATTTTAAAAACAGAGAAATACTGTAACATAATATAAAATCAGGTTTTCCTTTTCAGCTCGCTCTAAAAGCTTATTTTCTAAATACTGTCACATAAAGAGCTCGAACTGTCCAGTTAAATCTTCACAGTTTATTTAAAACTACAGCTGATCAGCCAAAATTTTGTTTTTAATTTGTTTTTTAATTAATTAGTCCCCATCTGCATGCCCGTTGTTCCTTTATTTTCTCCAGTCTTTCTATTTTTAGGTAACATAAACATGTTTAGTCAACGCTGAGCTCTCCCAGGTTGTTCTGCCTGGCAACAGAGCTGTGATTGGTCGGCCTGAATTTAACGCGTCCGAACATTTAACACAGCTATTTTACGTTATTTTAAACATTTTCGGACTCGGTATGAAGGCTGATGCGCATGCGTGTGTGTGTGTATGTGTCCTTTTTCAAACACTTGGCGTGCCTTTTTTCTTCTGCGGTGAGAGAACAGTTCATTTTGCCTCCACCTGGAACAGGTGATAGGGTGACGTACCTGCGATGCGGCCCCATCTTCACTCTGTGCCTACCGTGCCACCCTTGACCCACAATAACCCTCAAACCTTCCACTCAGCACTCAGGTGACCTGAGTTTGACTTCTGGTCATCACACTATACCTGGCTGTTCCTGAGGGAGGGGAGGCTGGACGGGGGAGCAACCCATGTACCAGAGGAAGCGAGTTTCTGGGATCCCAGCCTCCTGACCGAAATGTCCTTGGCTCTGTTTGGGGGAAACGGAGACGGGATAGCTTTTCTCGTTTGCTGTACATCTGATATTTTGTTCTGGCTATGATAATAATGCGGCTACAGTTACGTTTCCCCCCAAAAAACTCGACGACGACCACGTTTTGAATCGTTGGTACAATCAGACTCTCGATTACTGTGACCAAAGCCGTAAAGTAAATCCACATTAAGCGGCGTAATCGTCATAGCTACTGATTAGTACAAAAAAGGTACGGTAAAATATATTTACTCCTAAAGCATTTACAACAATGGGAGATGGGAAGATTTTCTGGAGATCTGAGTCGTCAAATGTTTCCAAACCGTCGCTTTAGCAACATCCGCTGGCCAGATTTTATGCAACTGCCTTCCCATGCAAAACAGGATGACGGAATTTGAACCTTGATACTTTTCCTTTTTCCTAAAGCTTATAAAGGACTGTTCGCCCTTACCTCGAACCTTAGGACAGGTTAATACGGGTTTCAGGAAGTAACTTAGGAGGAATGAATAAAGTAATCCCGGTTACGTCGTTTGAAGTAATTACGAAGTAATTAGTCACCTGTGATGGATTACTTTTGTTGTACCAAACAAACACCGCTGCTCTGTCTTGCTGTTTTTTTCCGATTTAAACTTGATTCGATCATGCTGAACCTTGTCTCCTGGGTTTTCACAGCGTGCCTTTAATACTGTCTTTAATGAATTCACGTTACGAATAAAGATGTCTGAGCATGACAGCGGGAAATGTCATTCATTACCAATGCTCAAGCCACGCTTTCAAATTGGGGGAGTAACGATACCCTCTGCTCACAGTTAACAATGTAAAATGGTTTTAATGTCAAGTTTTTGTCATTTGCAAATTGTAAACAAAATGCTCTGTTGTAGCTTCGCCGCATGCTAAAGAAATGTCTTTTCTAAACAATAACAGTTCAAAACACATTTAAACAAAAAATTCTAATGCAATTAGATGTTTTTTTATACTCCAGGTCTAAATAATGCCTAAAAGCACATTTTTTACGTTACTTAATATTTTCTTATTTATTTGAGCTATTAATTTATATGCTGTGGTTTCTTTTATATTTTATACAATGTGTTCTATTTTTAAATAAGTTCTCTTTTGTAATATTTATTACGCTTTGTTTATTTTAACTATTACTAAATACTTACTATTTAAAAAGGATTTTATTTTTCAGTCTTGGTCCTCCCAAGGTATCTGCCTAATAACTTTTAGGGTTTTTTCTTGCCACTGTCGCCCCAGGCTTGCTCAGTTTGAGTTTAGAAATTAGAAGATGTAATCTAAAATTGTAAAGCTTTCCAGCTCTGTGATCTTAGGGAAAGGTGTCTGACCCTTGTATAACGCCTGGTCAGGGTCATGTGGGCTCTGGTCCTATCCCCAGAAAGCACAGGACCTGTCCATAGCAGGACTGAGTAGGGTTGCAAATGTATCTCCAAAAGAGTATACTGTATAGAGCAAAAGGTAAGACATTGAGGGTAAAATTATTGCGGTAGTAAGCAGCGGCTCACGTCCATTTCAGACCACGTCCACGTCCATGCCCTGAGTCTGTTTTAGATGGTGCAACAACGTTCTCAGCCTGGCCACTACAAAGGTGCTGCACATGCTGTGATATGGTGATCCTAGCATTAAGGTTGTCATGGTTACCTACAGGCCCCTCCCCTATATATTGCATGGAGCTGTGCCTTTGTTAAAAGTGGCAGGCGTCCAAGGCCAAGTGTTTGGATCTTGGCTGTAGCCTGCATGCAAGGAAGCAGCAGATGACTAAAGATTTCCTTTGCTTTTGATCTTGCCGAGCCACGCCCACACCGCTTTACTACGGCAACGCCCCGCCCACCGGTTCCGCACCAGTGTTTGTAGTGGCGGTTCTAGTTCCTCTCCGTTTGCAGTAACTCGATGCTGCAGCCGAGGCAGGGCTGGATCGCATGGATCCTTTCTTTTAATAACTTTTTTTTTTGTCTGTGCATTTCTGAACTCTTAGAGAATTAGGAATTAATTTATTGGTTAGTGAAAGAGTTTGGTTTTGTTTCACAGGTCACGCATGGGAGAGGAAGAGATCAGAAAGAGGAAACGTGCAGGATGAATAACGAAAGCGAGTAACTTGAGGAGCAGAAGATTTGCTTCTCTGTGCTTTTATTTAAGATTTAATGTCGATTTGGCTGAATTAGAAATAGAACGGATATCCGTAGTCTCGCTGCTTGTTGAACGGAATCAGTTAAATCATGTTTACATGTACTACGTCATGTTTAGGATTATTTAAGCAGTTTGCACATTTTTGCCTTTGCACAAAAAAATAAGCTACAGACAAGCTGATCTGCAAAGCAACTCCACTGTTTATAGCTACCGCAACCAGTTTGTTTTGATTTTCTCAGGCAGTCCTTTCCTGGAACTGGAACTGGGACCGTAACCAAGAGCAGCCATGGAGATGAGCACGGTGTGATTGTACAGTTATTTTTTATGTCAGTTTATTGTGCGGACCGGAACTGTAAAACAGATCGGTCTTATGAGGGGCTGCTGATATTTAAAACTGATATTTAAAACTGATATGCACTCTGCTTGAGTTGAAACACCACTTTGTTTCTTTTGGATTAAAGTTTTCACTCAATCACCGTCCAAAAACAAACAAACAAAATAGACCATTAGATGATAGTTCTAAATGGCATGAACAAGGTTTGTGGATTTTTTTAATGTCACGACAACGTATTTATTGAGATTTTATTTTTATTTTATGTTGCTGTCACTCCTTTGCGCTTCTTTAGACTTTTTAGGCGTCAACCTGCGTTAGGAAGCGAAACTTAAAACCATACAGCTCTTAGGATAAGCCTGGTCTGTTTAGGGTCCGAGTCTTTAAAGTCTTTCTGCACCTTCTTGCAGAGGAGAACAAGGTTTGGGCTTTAAGTCAAATGAAGCTGCACGATATTAGGATTTATGTTGTAAGGTAGGCTGCCCTGCTCTCCACTTTTTAGGTTGTTATTATATATTTTTTATTACAACTGAAACGATCCATAGCCGATAACAGGCAGATTTTTTAATAGCAGTCCTTTTTAAGCTGGAACTGGATCTAATTATGTCATCATCACCATCATCATCATCATCATCAAGCTCAACCCATCAGCAGCAGTGGGTAAAGAGCGCGAGTTCCCCCACATGTTCATCACCATCATCATCATCATCATCATCACTGGGTAACGGGAGCCGCCTGCTGCAGCCGGTGCGCGCCACCGTGCCTTACCAGCTCCTGCGCGGAAGCCGGCGCTCCTCTCCCTCCTCTTCCTCATCTGCGTCAGTCGGGAGCGACGCACCGAGACTGCCCGGTGCTGCCGGGCTGAACGCGCGCTCTCCGCCGCCGCTTGACAGCAAGGGCTCACCGGAGAGGCGCGCCGACTCGCCTGCGCTCAGAGGTAAATCTTAATCATCATAATAATAATAATAATGATAATAATAATAATAATAATAATAGTATATATTTCCTAACAACGACGCTAGGTGGCCCAATTGGGGTTGACTCGTCTGTTTGTGTCTTTATTTGTATGTCTCTAATTCAGTCTCACTTCTTAAAATAATATAAATAATATCAGCCTGTTATCAAACGTGCGCGCGCGTTTAGGAATCAAGCCTATCGATGGCGTTACGTGCCCGCGCGTGCAACCCCCTTGCCTATTCGTGTTACGTTACGATTCCTGGTCGTTACGTTATTCCAATCATTGTTTATTAGGCTCTAAACCGAATTTAAACTGATTCGATCAGACCCTCAGCTCCAGCTCTGGAGGACGTTCAGGTTCTGTTTGTTTCCCCTGTGCGTTGAAGCCCTGTGTTCCCTATTCGTGCACTCATCCATCATCATATAATCCTCATCATCTTCATCATAATTAATTTGTAGTTTAAAATGCCCTGCTTGCTTGAACGCGTTAGCAGGACTGCGCTTCCTGGTCTGGCTAAGCTAGCATAGCGTTAGCCATGTAAACATTAGCACGTCTGTCGAGTAACAGGGCTCGTGCAGATGCCTAAACTACTGCACGAGGGTGTGTTGTGGTGCTTAGGGTAAAAGGGGTGGAAAACTATACAAACGCGGGGGGTTTAGTTGATTGCATGCCGGGATTAGAGACTGTGTCCCAGTTTGTACTGGAAACCTGAGTTCCCCTGCCCAGACCTGTTACCTCCAGCATGCACCTGGACAAGGGTCACACTGGCTTCAATAGCTGGTCCTAGAAGAACACAGGTGTAAACTCGGCCTGTTATCCGGTCCGTATGATCCCCTGTCGGCCCGCCCTCCCTCACACAGCAAGCAAGCTGGTAATGTGTCTGTGTCAGAAGCCACCACTGGGATTTAAACTCAGGTCATTGTGGTGATGTTTAGGGTATTAAACCAGAGCTCTATCCAAATGCCCTAAAGTCGTCTACTGATTGATTTAACTCTGTTTGTCCTGATTAGGGTCACAGGGGCTCCTCTGCCATTCTCCCATCACAGAAGGAGCCCTGGGTTGGGACACCAGTCCCTCATGCAGCCATATTTTCTGTATTAATTGTTATCTAGAAAGGAAAGGCTTCCACTGGGGCACTTTAGAGACACCAAGCAGGCATCTGAAAGCACATTCTTTGAAGTTAGTGACTGAAGGTTGTGACATTTTAGTGTCTTATTTTAGGTTTGGTTGTCCACGCTAGAAGTTTTTGTCCTTCCCTGATTCGAGAGGGACTATTTTTGTGTGCAATAGCTCAAATTTTATTATCTTGACCACATATTTATGTTGAGCAGCACTGCTTGGTCGATGTGACGTGGGTAACGTGTATATGGGGTCGAGGTGTGTCTGTTTTGGTGGTTTTAATGACCAGCGCCTGAAGGGCTACAGGGGTTACACTCGGTCACGTGGCTTTGAGGGATGACCTCATCTAAATGTCCAGGCGAGACATCCTCGGATCTCTCTATCCGTCTCTAAGTCGATAGCTTTCATTCAGACGTCCCTCGGGTAGCGGGTGGTGCTTTAGTCCAAAACGGATTAGCTCACGAGCATGTTTGTTTCTCCTCGTTACTGCCGTGGCCATTTTGCACATTTTTTTGTTTGACGGAGAGCCATCTGGTGAGCATGCTTGTTTGACTGCGTGATTTCCACACAATCTGCTCAGAGCGATTTATGCCCCTGGCTGCAGGTTCTGTAACTGACCAAAAGCTGTAAATCCTGTTTCTTTAATGCTTGGATCCTGCACTCCGAGCATCCACAGAAATCTTTGTGGATTTGCCTCTGAGGAATGGATGAGGTAATGGCTGAGGTGGCGCGTGGCTGTTCTTGCCATAGAAGCACGCCACCTGCTGGGGCAAAAGGACGGGCATACCGAGGCAATAGCTCGTCCTGTGGAAGGAGTTCGGCGTGACCGCATCGTGTAAAGGCGAGGAACTAAAAATAGCCTGTCCGTTATACCGGGAATTTTCCCCAATAATGGAAAAAACTAATCATAAATAATAATGGCGTTGTTTAAATACAGCCCTGAATAATGTAGGTCACGTTTTCACCGTTCCACTTCCATCCCTGTGGGTTTCTTTCTCTCGTCAGCGTGTTGTGCCGATAGCGCTTTTATCTCTGCGAGGAGGCGGCAGGGTGAGTCCATGCCCGCTGTTATCGCCCCCGCTGCAGGGCTGGAGATCGAGTCGACATCCCAGCCCTCACGTAGAGTGGCGCGGGGGGATGGGGGAACCTCTGAGCGCCTCAACTCGCCTCACCAATTCGATTTGATTTGGATTCAGGGTGCCAAGGCGTATCGTCTTCCTCTGTGGTGGAACGCTAATGTATTTCCATTAAGCCGTATTAACACAATAGTGAGGAATAAGGTTACGTCATGGTTCTGCTCTGCAGCGCTGCCAGGTTTGTATTTTAAGTCATACAGGCAACTCCGGGTTACTCATTATTAGTGTAATTAGTAACGATGGGTAAAAGAAGGTCGCAGTATGTCTTCTGTTGGGCACAGGAGAGCATTCGAACCGTTAACCCATAAAGGGCTGGGTCTGTTTTGCCTGTTTTTGAATGCATTCCGGTTTTCCTGTTTATAAAAACCTTTAAATGTTGCAAAATGTTATATATCCATCGGCAAGGGAAGAGGGTGGGGCATATCTAGTCCGTTCCAGGGTCGCTGCTGCACCAGTCAAGCCTCCCCTACCTCAGACACAATGGGCCGACAGACCCTGGTCACAACGTCTTTGTGACCATCCAAGCCATAATAGGAAGGAAATGATTCATGATCCTTGTGGCAACTTGGCAGAGGTGGGATTTGAACCCTGGACCTTCTGGTCCAGAGTCCAGTACCTTAACCACTAGGCTACCACAGTCCCAATTCTGTTTTACCTTGCACCCTGGTCTTCCTTCTCTCCACTGTGCACGTCTAATAAAGCGAGACTGTTTAGTTCGTCCAGTTGCACGTTCCGTCCACAACCCTGTTCCCTTCGTCCCCTCAAAACTACAGAACGGATGCTCCATCAGTGATGCAGTTCCTTTAGCTACGTTTTAACAATGCCAGGACCTAAAGTGGGTGAAATATGGAGAAAAAATATTATTTTTCTTTTGATGGCCAGTTGTTCGACGTGTTTACAGTTAAAAGGAAAAAAGTAAAACAGCAAGTTATAGTGTTGTTTTTTTTACGAAATACTTGTGAAGTTGCTTCTTTATTTAGGGATTGTTTCCATGAACCTGTTTGCTCATTTCAGTGAGAAATCAAATGTTTAAAAACCAGGAACATGGCAACCACCACTGCTTCCTTAGACCTGATTGCATGCAAAACCGGTCTAGTATAACGGCCTGAGCCTCAGTAAACTTAAAGGTATAATTAATAATCAGATGCACTTTCGTGTGACCTCGTATGTTCTGACTGATTCACAAGCCGTCTGAAAGTTCCTTTACACGAGCCGTTCGGGTCTTAGGCCATTTTGGGGCGTGTCTCAGTAGAGGTAGAGGTTAAAGCATTGCTTTTTCCACTCTTGGAAGTGTTTGGCGTTGGTGTTGATTTGGTGTTGGTGTTACATGGCTAAACCGGATGAGCCGGTTCAGTCCTGTGAAGGCACCACGAGGTTTCTGAACGATCACGTTTGCATCTCACCTGGATCCTCAGTGAAGCTCAGACACATCAAACACAGCCGGAGTCACTTTAGCACGGCACAGCAGCGGTCTGCGTCGTTTTGGAAAGATGTTAACGAAGGCTTTGAAGAGAGTAAATTTAAAAGAAGACAATTAAGCCCAGAAACACCAGCACATGGTCACTGCAGTCCATAGGAAGAAGGCATTTTTGCCACACCAATGCTTTTACGATCGGTACGTGAAGCTGCACTCCTGCCCCTCAGGGCCATGTGATGAGCAGTTAAAGCTTGCCCCATAGTCAATAATTCTACCAGTTCTGTAGAATGGTCTGAATAGTCTGAATGGTGTACTATTCCGGTACTTATAATCCTGCATTCAATACTTCAATTGCTTTGATAACATTTAACGACGTCCGGTGAAACCTAGAAAAAAGCCAGATAAAAATTAAAAAAATGTAAATAAATAATAGAAAATAAATAGAAGGAAGAAAATAAAATATGATAAAATATGCCATCTAATTAATTTTATTCTTTATGTTTATATTTGTGTAAGTTTTGACATTTATTATTGCTGCGTAAATTCGTACCGTTTTGCTTTTTAACCGTTTCATACATACACTAACACTCCAAATAGAAAAATATAATCAAATAAAATATGATGTAAAATGATTAATTAGAAGAATTAACTTGATCATTCTTGTTGTATTTTTATTTATGTTTTATGCCTTTTAACATATTCATAAATGCATAAAAACAACATAGCCATAATTATAAACATGTAAAAAAAATTTGAGATTAAAAAAGTACAAAAATAAAAATTAAATAATTAATTTTGAAATGTCCCCTAATTTTTGTGAGCAGTATATTTTTTTAAATATTGTTTTACATTTATTATTTATTTGTATTTGTTTTTTAATTTGATTTGTTATACTCATAAACATATTTATACATACATAAAAACCCATATTTTTATTTTTAAAAAACCAGAAGGAATGAAATGAAATACGTGATCCATTTTATTACTATTTTATTTAATTTTTTATTTTTTTGTTATACTTTTAAACATATATACATAAAAACCTCACATAGCTATAAAAATAAATCAAATAAATGAAAGTAAAAAGATAGAAGGAACAAAATAAAATACAATAAAATGGTATCAAATAATAGATATTTCACTTTACTTAATACATTTTATGTTAATTAATTAATTTTATTTTAATAGTATTGTTACAGCTTTAGAAATGTAAAAAATAAATGAGAATTAAAGAATTTAACAGGTGTAGTATGTGTAAGTGGAATATGATCAAATACAAGCTATATCATAATGTATAGCAGTTTATTTAATTTGTTCCATTTTGTTTTGATTTATTTTTTATTATCCTTGATAAGCTTTTTAATGTTTATTACCTTTAGACTTTTACACATATTCATACATACATAAAAACCCGGGTGTAGGTCAGGAGTATTGGCACCCCTACTTTAATCGTTTGTGCTCCAGGCCATAGCCTTTACCCACCATTGTTTTCATTCTGGTGTGAAAAATCACACAAACGTTGAACCGTGTGCCAGCCCACGCTTTTCTCTGCTTGCCCGGACACTGATCTGCTTAAATGTCACAGCCCACAGCCTGCCTAACCCACTTACCGTGCAAAAAAAACGTGAGAGTGCACTTTCCACTCGCTCTTCTTGGCAGGGACGCGGCTTCTCTTCATCCATCTGCTCTCAGGAAACCACGGAAAAACTGCACCAGAGGAACCGGGCCCGGTGCCAAGGTTCGGCTTTCAAACTCAATCCTAGAACGTGACACGACAAACTGAGCTTAATTACAGAACGACATAATAATATAACATTGGATTTAATTACACAATGTAATACTTTAATAATATAGCTAGAGGTTTAATTACACAATATAAAACTATATAATGTATTATGCTAATAGAGCAGACTAATATTATAATCTTAATTAGAATAGCATAACTCTAAAATGAATTATTTAATATAATATCATAATATAACTACAGCTTTAATAACATAATATAACATTGTCTTAAAAATGTAACATAACTCTAAAATTAATTATGTTATAAAATATTATAATAATAATATCACTAGAGATTTGATTACATAATATAATAAAATAATAAAACTATAGATTTAATTACACAATTTATTATTATATTCTATATAATATATATATTAATCTGTTACTATAAATTTAATTAAATATTATATTATTATAACATAACTATAGATTTAATTAGATAATATTAAAACAACTCTAAATTTAATTAGACAGTAAAATATTATAGCATAAATAAAAATGTAATTAAATAGTATAATATAACTATAAATGTAATTAAATAATATGATATTTGTATAACATTACTATAAATTTATTTAATTAATATAGTAATATAACTACATATTTAATTAAATAATATAGTATTATTATAACATAACTATAAATGTAACTAAATCATATTCTATTATAACATAACTATATATTTAATTACATAATATAATATCATAATATAGCTATAGATTTAATAACATAATATAATATTTTAATATAGTTCATTGATATATTTACGCTATATAATGTAACGGTCAAATTCAGTCAAATAAAATAATATTATAATAACATAACTTCACATTTAATTAAATAATATTATATTATTATAACATAACTATAGATTTAATTGCATAATATAATAATATAGCTATAGATTTAATTACAACAATATACTACTAATACTATTTATAAAATAACAATAACAATAATTATTTAGTTTATTTATTTAGTCATTATTATTAATAATAATAATAATAATAATAATAAAAAACTCACTGTATTTGATAATTTAATAATTTAATAATTTAATTTCATTCCAAGGTTTCTTTCTTACAACGTTTAGGGAGTTTTTCTTGCCACTTCCACTCTAGACCGACTCTACCACCATCTTCAGGGGTCTTGTGGACTCTAGTTGGCACAAGCTGGCACAGATTGGACCTACATGATGTTAGGGCGGTGGTTTTAATGTTAGGGTTGCCAAATCTTCATCATGTAAATTTTACATCATGTCATTTTGGTGCTGCTTTCTTTTTTACGTTTACGTTAACGCTAATTGCTACCCGATTAAAAGTTAATCAAGTCTGTTAGGCTCCAGAAAATGATGCACATGTGAATAAAGTGTTAAGAGGTTTGCCGACACGACTGCACGACCTTTTTTTTTTTTTGTGAAAGCTTCCTGCTAGCGTTATTGGTCCTCACATTGTCTTCATGTGGTTCTTCTTCTTCGTGTTTTCTGTCACAGGTAGCGTGTTTTTACAGATGGTAACGTTCCTCCTTCTCCATCAGGCCATGTTTATCGCTAAAGGTGTGACATGCCTCGTGAGAAACCTTTTTAATCTCCCTTAATGTCTTGCTGTTGCCGTTTTTCTCCCTCTGTTATCTCCGTTTCTTAAAAGCAAGGGTTTGAACCTCGCTCTGTTCCCCTGTGAGTCCCAGCTGCACTCTCATCCTGTGATTTCACCTAATAAGCACCCAGCCACACAGCGCTTGCTCGCCGGCTAACGCCACAACAATGAGATCATAGCCGTGGGCGTGTAATGCCCAGAACAGTGTCGAGCTTCAAATCAGCGTCGTGTCCGAAGGGGGAATCAACAGGGGAGCCTCAACTCGAACAAAAATGCCGGATTTAGGGGAAGTGGGGTCCGAGTTAGGGCGAGGATGCTTTGGGCGATGCCTTCTATTAGAGAGAATACAAAGACTTTAAAGAAATTGGAAATTAACAAAAGAAAACCGAAATGTATTTTGGTCTTGATTTTAAAATGAAACCCCCTCTTTTTCGTTCTCAATTGAGCCAATCCTGGATAAGAAGGTCCCGAGTTCGATCCCAGGGTGGAGCGGCCTGTCCATTCTGTGTGGAGTCTGCATGTCCTCCCTGTGTCTGAGTGGGTTTATTCTGGGTACTCCGGTTTCCTCCCACCCTCCAAAGACATGTTAATTAGTTAGGTTAATTGGGGTGTCTAAAGTGGCCGTTAGTGCGTGACTGTGTTTGTGTATGTATATATATGTGTGTGTGTAAGAACTACGATGGATCGGCGCCCCGTCTAGGGCTGTTCCTGCCCTTGTTCCCAGAGTGGCCGGGTGGAAACCAAACCTCATGTTAGTATAAAATAAGCACGAGCCCAAAGTCACAATCCAAACAGAACCAGAACGATGTGACGAAGATGTAGATCAAATCACAAAAACATGCAAGCAAAAGGGGTATTTGTTTTGGTTTTGCTGCATTTTCAGTCTTCACTCAAGTGCTGAGGGAAGCGGCGAGTTTTTAGGCCATTCGGACATCCCCTGTGAAAGTCTTTATCGTGGTCTTTCTTTCCTCTTACGTGGAGAATCTGGTCCAGAAGTACAGAGCCTTTAGGTGAGATGCTGCTGTTCCGTTTTCGACCTTGTAGGTGAGGATCACGGTCTGAATCTGATGCAGCAGCTACAGGGAGCCGGTTGAAATCGACACAGCGATGGGGTGACCTGAGAAAACTTGGGTAGATCGCAAACCAGACGAGCCGCTGCATTCTGAATCAGTTACACAGGGGTCAAGTAGCTTTAATGTATAAAGGGAACAGTTTCGGCCTTTTACAGTGGCCGAGCTCAACGTTTGCACTTGCGTCTGAACTAATGACCACATGCCTACATCAGTCGGGCTTCCTATGCGCTGAGAAAAGTCCCTGCATAGAAGTAGGGGCTAAAATTCCAAACAGATGGCATTCTATGGACCTCAGTTGTCCCCAATTCCTGCAGTGCGAACATACACCAAGTAGAACACTGTAAATTAGTACCTAAGGTGTTCCACCTCACCAGGGGCTTCCACCATACAAGAGTTTAGAGCTCCTCCTGTGCTTCTGGGTTTAGTTGTGTGTGTGTGTGTGTGTGTGTGTGTGTGTGTGTGTGTGTGTGTGTGTGTGTGTGTGTGTGTGTGTGTGTG
>JAUZST010065396.1:0-22577 GCA_034779995.1 Parotocinclus haroldoi | reverse complement strand
TATAAAATTATTTGAATGAGAGAAACAGAACTTGGAAATGGAAAATGCCAGCATAGTTCTCTTGGAAGCTCTGCCCATGAGGTACCACTCTGTGGAGGAGTTTCTCATTTAGAGTCAGAGATGCAATGGCAGCCAGCAGCCAGCAGTCACCTAAAGGGACATGCGACAACAATACAGAAATACAGTTGAAAGGAAAGTTCAAATTAAAAGACCAGAATGGTCAAAAACCACAGTTATAAACCAAAGTCACTCGACGTTATTATAATCTGCAGGGGGGCTAGAGCAGGAGGTTGGGTGTTGCCTGGATCTACTAAGTTACTATGTGACTATGATTCACCCTAAAGGTCCATTACTATTTACCATCTAAGCCTTGGCCCTACGCACAAATTCTACACCAAACAGTCCATGTATGGAGCCGCTCTCTTACTTTTTTGTGGAAAAGTAAAAAAAAGATGTGGTTGCTTGTGTTTGACCATAAAACACATGTTACGGGAATCTGAGAAGACAAACTGGCAGCTGGAGGGCATGGACGAATTCCAAGTCTGTGTGGGGCAGCTGAAAAATCATCAGCACACTAGAGCACAGCAGTGACTCACCACCACTCCCACTAACTCATGCTTCAGGAATCCCACACTGGTTAAACTACAACATGTGTTACTATGGGCAGCTATAAGAATTAGTAAACAGTGACAGCATTTTAAAACATTTCGTACAAGAGTCACATGGCATAATCAAGAATTTACCAAGAGCTCCTTGGCAGATGTCTGTCCTTGTGGCTCCTCCAACAATAAACTGAGGATCAGCACATAATTCCTAATAGAGACAGAAAACAATTGCAAACCATAAAACCAGGGTAAATAAACAGTGAAAAAATCAGAACTAATCAAGAGTAATCTGACAGTGGCAGCAATATAAGTGCTAAATAGGGAAGGTGTCCAACAAATGGACACAATTGCCATTGACATGTTCATTCACCTGGGCCAAACTGGAAGCTAAGCTAATTGAAAAGGTTTATATTCATTCATTCATTCAGTGACTAGTCGATGGACTAGAGCGCAAGGCAGGAACAACCCTAGCTAGGGTATAGCATTTAAATGACTTGCCTTAAAGGTGACCTATTACAAGCCTTTGCCACAAGTTAACAAAGTTACAGTTCAATTGAATTCTATAGCCATTTTTACAACTGAGCATTGCCTCAAAGCAACTTTATAACTACCTAGGATAACAGCCCCAACTGAGCAAACTTGCAGTAACTACCGCAAGGAAAAGCATCAGTACATGTGATAAGGAAGAAAGCTAGCAGGACCATGGCGCATTTAATACAGCTCATCAGAGTCGTAATGAAATGGTGGAGAAATCACCAGGAACCACTGAACTTCTCACCCTGCCTAAAGAACCATTTTCAGACCTTTTTTTGTGTGTGCGCCTTAATGATAATGTGCCTCTGCTCACCAGGGCTGGGGGGTATACTGGTACTGAAGTAAATACCAGTATTATGTTGTTCCATGATCCAGATTTTTTCATACCCCCAAACCCAGAAACAATGTAAACTAAACACAAAGGTAAATACGCATAAACATAAAAACTGGCAAACACACCAAAAAGCAAGAATTTTCGACTGAAATGACTCGGGTTTATGTTTTGACTTTGTATGATAATGTTTATTATGAATACTATTGAAATGCATTTAAAAGTTGTGTTATGTATTGTAGTTAATTGGGATTTATATTAATAATGTACTGACAGTGGAAAATGAACTTGAGCTCATATCGCCCACCCTTAATGCTCACCTCTCCCCTTTACCCCTTTGAGCTATTCATGGCAAGTGATGTACACCAGTGTGGTGCGTGGTGGACATTTTGCAAAGGCTACCAAAACCATTGTTGAGGTTTCTTTGTTGGTAGCGGTCTTGAATCTAACTCTGAGCGATGCAACAGTGCTGTATGAAATTGGTGGTCTTTCTGGGTGTCAATTGTTGACGTCTGCAGCTATGATAAGACCGCTACGTACCCTTGACGTCAGGATCGTGAATTAGTTAAATCATTAGTTAAATGCAACGAACCATTTTGGGCTTTCTGTTGATGACCTTTGAACCTCTATTGATATTGGAAATCTAATTTGCAACAATCAATTTCTGAGACAATTCTGGTCTTCTTTGATATGCTACATGACCACCTTACCATTGGGAAAAACTTGGCCCTGATCCAATATGGTGGCTTTTAAGATGGCAGCCATGTTCCGACACGGCCTAAAAGATAGGTCCCATCACCCATTACTTGCTGGGGTATTGAGATTAGTGGTGGGCGATATGGCCCTAAAATAGTAGCACTATATTTTAGGATACTTTTACGATACTTTTGTACCAAAACCACCTACACACCAAAGAAGTTGCTCCCCTTTTTGGGACAAACTTCTCCTCGTGAGAATCACTTTCCGCCACATCTGTTGCTCTGCCTATGACTCTGTTGCTCATACCAAACTGGTCATTCTCCTCTGAAAACAAGGCATTTTGCCCACAGAACTGTCGCTCACTGGATATTTTCTCTTTTTTCAGACCACCCTAGAGATGACTATGCTTGAAAAATCCCAGTAGATCAGCTAGATCAGTTTCTAAAATACTATGACCAGCCCATCTAGCACCAGCAACCATTTCATGCATAAAGTTACATTAACCACCTTTATGCCCCGTTCTAATGCTCGGTTTGAACTTCAGCAGGTCGTGTTGACCATGTCTAAATGCACCTAGGTCATGCAATGTGATTGGTTGATATATCAAGCCATTACTGTGTAATTTGTAGTATAAAGCTTTAGTCGCTCAGCTTTTTAGTTGTTTGGGGTTGCGGGCCGATATGTAGGTCTGCTGTCCTGTGCAGCCAACAACTATGCATCTCCCATGCTTAGCCCATAGCTTCTGCATTTTAATAGAATACATGGGAATATGGGATCCCTTTTTTAAAAAGGCTATAGGATAAAATGTGAACTATCTCTCTGTATGACTCCTCCCACACACCCAGAAAGGTGTTATGCCTTGCTATGAATGATAAAATAACGAAAGTCTGTGCTACTGTGCCACCAAATTCCTTCAGCAGTTATACCGAAATGATTATATAGTTGTAATTTGTTGCTATCCAGGTAACATTGAAGCTACCATAAGCACAACTGCACATACAAGCACAACTGCAATGCAACCACAGTCGTTTTAACTGTATCACATTTTTTTATAAATATTTATACTATATCTAGAGGAGTTCAGATGGCACAGCGACAATTCTCTAACCCACCACAGCGGTGTCCCAGATTTTAGTCCTGGCCGGATCAAGTGTCAAACAGACACATAACTGTTCCTGTCTGTCCACTGGCACTGCAACAGTGACCTCTACCAATCCCTGACTGGTGCCCTGTCCGCCACATAAATTCCAGGACAGCCTCTTATTGACCCTAGATGCCAACCAAGAGAAACAATAAAAGAATAAAAATGCATTTGCCAGTTATTACAGAGTTATTACAGAGTTAATAACCACAGAATCAGCCCACATGGGTTCTGACGTGTCTCTCACCGTAGGTCTTAGCCACTCTACTCCACTGGTTTTGGAGGAGTATGGTCCCAGCTCCTTAAATCCCAGTGATTGTGGTGCGGCAGGAAAGCAGGGGTCCTCAAATAGATAGCCCCCATCTAGGCACTCCTGTCTGAGCTCTTCAAACACCTGGTTTTGGAAATGGACGGCGCTCTCATAGGAACCCATCCCTTCAGCCTTCAGCCTGTTAGCACTAATGTGTGCTGAAATCCCTCCGTAAGAAAACATACTAGGAAAAACAAAGTAAGCCTGATAGGAAGGGGTCTCAGGAACAGAAAGAGTATAAATAGACATGACAGTGGTATTTGCACAAGTGGTGAACAGCATGGGTAACTAACACCCAGAGCACATTCATTCAGTAAAAACAGACAAAGAGCACACGATGTTATTACGCCTTTGAAAGGCCATCTCTGCTAGCTGTGCATGTAGGATTAAACAGCACAACCACAGAGGATCACTAAATTGTGAATAGAAAATGGAAATACAACATACATTAAAAACACATCAAAGCTAATGCATTTTATAGTGACCTTTTCATGTTATGTTTGGTCAATTTCACTTCACATTCGTTAATAAACATCCATTACAAGATGACGGCCATGTTCCACAAACAGCCTAAAAGATAGGACCCATCACCCATAACTTGCTGAGGTATTCAGATTAGGGGTGGGCGATATGGCCACTATATCACTATATTTTAGGGTATCTTTGCAATATTTTTCTACCAATATTTACAATATTTACTCTACCACCTCCACACGAGTGGGACGAAAAAGGGACACTTCCTTGTGAAAACCACTTTCCGCCGTATCTGTTGCTCTGCCTATGAGTCACGTACTAGACATATGCCATACTCTCTGTAAATACAGTAAAACCAGTGAATCAGGTCATTACATAAAGACGTCGGAATATCACTGTTATGATTTTTTTATATCGTTCGAAACGCGGTATTAGTGCAAACGATACCATATGGCCCACCCCTAATTCAGATATGTCATTTTCCCTTTTGTTTCTGAAATAAATGGGTGTCCTGTGACTTTGGACTCGCCCTGTACTTGTTGCAAACAAAATAGGCTGAAAGAAACATTCTGGAAACCTCATTTACCGCATTCTCTCTCAGACATTCTAACTAACAAACAACCTTTTAATGTTACTATGGGTACGAACATACATCATAACTATACTTAAATACACACATTGCCCTCTTCTGCATTTTTTTAGTAAGAGTTTCATTGCCAGTCCTGTCTCGTAAACTGTGGTCAAGCGATCTGTCCCAAATTGCAACGTGCACTTCTATCACACTACACAGTAGAATTCAGGGTTCGTCTAAATGGTTCAAGGTCTGTAACACATTCTAAAATATTGAATGGGGACATTTAGGTCTAGAAATTAAATACAAATTAATGCAATTTCAAAAAAGTCATGTCAACATCATGATTTGGAAACCAATATTCTCTCAATGATGACTATTTGAGAAGCAAAAGTGGGCAGAAAATCTCCAACTTTCTTTGGAATGTCCAGAAAATAGTTTAAAAAATAATAAATATTCAATAAATATTCAAAAACAATGTTCCTGAAAGAAATAATGGAAGGGATTTGCGTATTTCTCGCTCTACGGTGCATAATATCAAGAAATCAAGAGGAATTCCAGTGTTCAGTGATGACTGTCGTCTCTCAGGCTGCACTGGAATGGTCTTTAATCACTGGTTGATGTAAGCACAGGAATTACTTTGGCAAACCTTGTCAAGCACTACAATGGAAAATCACATTCTGCAGAGGAAACGGGTACTAGACTGGCCTGCCTACAGTCCTGACCTGTCACCAGTAAAGAACGTGTTTAATTTTGAATTGAAAAATGTGACAATGGCCCTGTACTCACCTTATCATACACATCAATTATGCAGGAAGAATGAAACACTACAGTTTGGTATATTCTCGTACAGTTTTTTTTAAATGTCATGAGAAAGAATGGCAACATTAAAAAAGGGTAAATGCTTTATTGTTCCAATTTTCTTCAAATTTGTTGCAGGCCTGAAATGAAGACTTGACGTAAAATTAAATGAAGCAGACCAGGCCAAATACAAACCATTGTGAAAAATCTTCACACTGTCTTCAATGAAATAAAAGTCAATATGAAAATGTAAGAAACACCACCTTTATTTTGTATTTGCACGTTGCTTTTTTCTGATTTGGGGAGCAGTGCGATAGTTATATAGCTGTGAGTGGTTTGTTAGGACAGAGTGGGATTCTCCATCTGAGTGTGTGTGTGTGTGTGTGTGTGTGTGTGTGTGTGGTTGTGAGTGTAAGTGTGTTTTTGTGTTGTCGTGTGTGGCTGTGAATGTGTGTGTGTGAGGTTGTGAGTGTAAGTGTGTTTGAGTGTTGTTGTGTGTGGCTGTGAATGTGTGTGTGTGTGAGTGAGTGTGAGTGGTTGTGAATGTGTGTGTGAGGTTGGGAGTGTAAGTGTGTTTGTGTGTTGTTATGTGTGGCTGTGAATATGTGTGTGTGTGTTTGTGTGTTGCTGTGAATGTGTGTGTGTGGTTGTGAATGTGTGTGTGTGTGTGTGTTTGTGTGTTGCTGTGAATGTGTGTGTGTGGTTGTGAATGTGTGTGTGTGTGTGTGTGTGAGAGAGGTTGGGAGTGTAAGTGTGTTTGTGTGTTGTTGTGTGAGGCTATGAATATGTGTGTGTGTGTGTGTGTGTGTTGCTGTGAATGTGTGTGTGGTTGTGAATGTGTGTGTGTGAGTGTGTGAGTGTAAGTGTGTGTGCCTCACATTAATCAGCACATTCAGGAACTACTGTTGAACTGTCGCCAGTTGGAACAAAGATTTCAAGACAATAAATCATGAATCACAAAGCACCACTTTTTTCACAAAAAAACACAGTTCAGCCTTAGATCCTAAAAGCGTTCAAATGTGCTAGAGCGACTTTTATTCAATTATTTAATGTAAACTGAAATTTAATTATAATAGTATTTTAAAATCGTATCCCCTCTATTCTAACCCCTTTTTCCCATCCCATCCCCAGTCACCTAAGTGCTTTATAAGTCATCTATTAAACAAATGAATGCTATTCCAGTAAGCCGATTCCTGCATTATTAACTGTGATTATTTTACGTGTCACTGCAGAAGCACAGCCAAGTGTTTGGACCGGACTCCTTAATTATGTGATTCTGTAAAAGTCCTCTGTGTATCAACTAAACAATGTTTTCTCAGGGCAAAATGCCAAGCGTTATTATTTCTGGTAGCAGCGCTGCAAAAACTATCGTTTCTTATTATTTCTTATAGTAGTTCAATAACAATAAGATAATAAAAATGTATTTAGCTACCAATTATTCTAGAGTTATTAACAAACGGCCATGACTCGTCATTTTAAACCGATAAATGGACCCCTGACTGGGTCAGATTCCTCTGGACATTAGAGCTGCATTTGCTGTCATTTGTGTTGAACTTTTAGTGCTACAGTACCCAAAACATGGGTCTAAAACCAGTTAAGATTCCGATATGAATATATGAATCACAAACTATATAGCGCTACTAAACTATTCCTAATTGCCTCATAAGAACGGAGCTGTTTGAAAAGCCGTTGTCCGCAAAGTCTAAGTGCCTGCTCGGGATTTGTGTTGGCTAACAGTCGCAGTATGATGCTAGCCGGCTAAAAGTAAACCAGCTTAAAACCATGAAAATCACGCTTACCTCCGAGGTGTTTGGCAGGACTCCTGTCAGAATTCTCAATAATTATAACCGCGTACAAAAACCCCGGGCGACTGCGGGACGGAATGCTAATAAGGGTGCACACCCTTTACGACCGTCCAGTAGAACACACGAGGCCGACAGAGGGAATACGCAGCATGCCCTTAAACACTGCTCGCGCTAATAAAAGAGACAGGGTATTTATACAAATTCACCACGACATCACGCGAGGAAAAGTACATTTTATTTTGTGTAGTAACCAGCAGATTATATGATCACAATCATTTTTCTGGGCATTCTGACATTTCCGCAATACACACTCTACAATATAAATAGATAATAGATATGGCTTTATTGTATCTAAACTCACTGGCCAACCTCTTGCTATTATGTTTATGTGTCACCCTGTATTCTTAAATTAATATAAACGGGTAACTAAGTGACTAAACACTGACCATGTAAACTTACTTACACTGGAAGATGGGGAAATGTGCGAGGGGCTTTGCAAAGGAAAAATGTACTGTACTAATTATTATAATTACTAATACTGTACTAAAAAAAAAAATCAATAAGTAAGACAATTGGATTATTTTCCCTAAAAAAATCTCACTTCAGAAAAATCACCGACCAGCTCAACACCTGAAGTTATATTAAAAAGTGTCCTCTCCATTTATTTAATGAATGCATTTAAGTTTGACTTCTCAAATAAATTGATTGATATTCTAACTGAAATGTTGCTTTTGAAATCAATTTTTTGAAGTATCTATTCAGAAAAAACCCGAGAAAAGTTCATAAATTGGTCAATTTTTATCCGAATCAAAAAATGAATTCAGTTTTGTAAAGCTCGGTCTCTCTTTTTTTTTTTGGATGACGCATTAAGTAATTCTAAATAGTTATGAGAAGAGCCCGTGTTTTATACTGAACTATTCTTGACCCAGTAGTGACCCTGAGATTATGGTTACTCATCTGATGCGCTCAACCCAGCACAATGCAGTCTGGTTAGGAGTATTCCTATTGTCATCCCTTTCCATTGATTTATGGGTAAAATGTGGATGACAAATTGCTTTTATCGAAAAATGGACTACAGTTATTTTGAGCTTACCTATAAATTCCACCTGGTCGGTAGGTGTTCTTGATTATATGGCCAGTGAGTACAAGTACAAAGTAGATGTACTGAATATATTGCCAACTATATTTAATACATGAAAGCATATTTTACAGGGCTAAATAATGTGCAATATTTGTCATATACACTGTAAATACTGCTGTAATTCTACAGGTACATCTTTATGTCCGGCAACATTAACTGTAAACATAAGTTTCATTTTTTGCATTTTAACATACTTTACATAATGGTCCATTTAAGTTACAAATGACTAAGCAGTGACATCAGGAGTCATCATCAAATTGGTTCTTCAATAAGTTAGGTGCTGAATCTTAGCTCCGTAATGATGTTTATAATGTATAAACATTGTATACATTTCTTTACATTCATTCATCTGCATTCACTGTTTTATACTTTTTATACCCCTATTAAATGTGTATCATTAATAAAAATGGTACAAACTGATATAAATGATAGTATTTAAAATTAAGAACAAATGTATATTTTGTAGGAATTTACATTAGTGTAAATATACTTAAATGTAATTAGTATTCCCAATGGTCCTAACCTACCACCCCACAAGATGAACTGGTTACAAGAGATGAATATAAAAGAAGATTTTATAAGTACATGTCTAAATATTTAGTAATGACACAACATTGGTACAGGGTGAGTCAAAAGTCACAGGACACCCTTTTATTTATATTTTATGAATATTATCTTTTAGGCTATGTCCGGAACATGGCTGCCATCTTGAAAGCTGCTATATTGGCTCAATGGGCAAGTTTTTTCCCCCCCCCAATGGGAAGGTGGTCATGTAGCATATCAAAGAAGACCAGAATTGTACAAGAAATCGGCTGCAGCAATCAGCAATATTATCTTGTGGTTCAAAACCTATCAACACAAAGTTCAAAACTTTTGTTGTTTGTCATGGGTAACTGAAGACGGAACTGACGATTCTGATTTCTGGGGAATGCAGTTGCTGGATCATAGTCACAGACTTCAACAACCGACACCCAGAAAGACCATCAATTTATCACAGCACTGTTGTAAACTGGAACTGTGGACAAAAAGCCATTGGCCGTCTGAAAACCACTACCGGGGAAGAAAATGGTTTTGGCAGACTATCCATGACGCAGCACGTGTCCTGTGACTTTTGACTCACCCTGTATATCAGTGAGTGGTAAAAGTAGCAAGTATTGTTACAAAACATTTCCATAACAGTTGGTTAATCTAGCACACTGGCTTAGAGGAAGTATAGTCCAATCCTAAATACAGAACAGCTTCAACTCTGCTATGTTGGTGGGTTTCCTCGTCTGAACCTTTTCCACAACATATCTATTGAATAATATTTTCAGGATTTTGACTTCAAAATGTAAAAAAAATTAAGGTTGCTTTTCTTTAACCATTTTTGATAGAATGACCCATATGCTTAGGGTCATTGTCTTGCTGCATGTCCCACTTTCTCATGAGACTCAGTTCACAGACAGATGTCCACACCTTTTCCTTTAGAATTTGCTGGTATAATTCAGAATTTATTATTCCGTCCCTGATGGCAAGCTGTCCTAATACATTTCCTATCCAGCAATGCAATGTTTTCCTTTTCTCCAGGCATATTCTCATTTACACCAAAAAGCCCTGTTTGGGCTCATATGTCAACAAAACTATTACCAATCGCCTTCTGTATTTCCCATGTGCCACAGGAAGGACAGCAATGTTATTTTGGAGGGCAATGACTCTCTCTGTGCAACCCTGCCATGCATGCCTTCAAGTGCTTAGACTGATGAGCGTCAACGATTCTTTTTCTCAATAACTCTTTTTAATTAATTAATTAATTAATAGCATGGTACACTTCCGCAAACACATTTTGAAGCTCTGATTCTGATAGATCCCTCTTTTTTTTAAATACAGCAGTATGCCCAATCACATCTGATTGTCATCCCACTCATTTAGACCAATTTCAACGAACTGATTAATTTCGCCTTTATGTTAGCTGTCAATTCTAGAGGGTCAGATACTTTTGCCACTCACAGATATGTAAATATGTATCATGTGCCTCAATAAATACCCAGTATAAACCCAATATAGCTTTGTATGAAAATCTGATGTCTTTTCTGGGTCATATTTATGCAGAACTTTTACCCAGTTTTAAAGGTTTTATAAATCTTTAAGCACCACTAGAGAACTTATCTGCACAGGAAAACTTAAAATTTTGTAGGCTCTAACTTCAAATGAGCAGTATTTTACTACAGGCCAATATCTGTACTGTAAACTTATAGCAAATATTTTACAGTGTATTGTAATTCTGCAGATATTTACATGTATGAATCTTCCTTTTGTCCCACTTAGATCATGGCGAAAGACAGCCACTACGAAAAAAGAATAATGAAACAAAGGCTCAAATTAAACAGTGACAAACAGTATTTAACAACTACATAACATGCTTAGATTAGGAGTCTACCTGAACAAGGTCCAGCTCAATAAATCCACTCTTATGAGCATCAATCCTCTTGAATATCTCTACAAAATAGAATAGTACTTTAGTGAGTGTAGTGAGCATATCGCAATAAGCACTAGTATGATGATGGAGGAAAATCAGGTGTGTCAGGAAATCACACGCACCTCAAACTTCCCCATAATATTTTCATTAGCATATCACCAATATATAATGAGGAAAATAATTATTATTAACATTAATAATAAGCACTAGAATTTGACTAATGCAGAGCCATTTGGCTATACAGTGTTCCCTTGTTTATGGCGGGGGTTACGGTCCAGGACCACCCGCGACAAAACGGAAAAAGTAGAGACGCCATATTTATTTAAGTATTTATACACTATTTTAGCTGTAGAACTTGCAGAACGTTTGGGTGGCATCGTAGGGCTTTATTGAATTCAGTCTATAATGACACTTTCACAAGCAGCGAACACAACACCGCAGACAAAAACTTGTCATGTCGGCAAGTAGAGACTCAGGCGGGCGATGCTCTAGTCTTACTTCCTGTTTTTGGTGAGTATTCATCCACTGAGTAAATACGCCATTACTGTAAATCGTAATATTTTCTGATTTATATCATTCCTTTATTGTTAGAACTAATATTTTTAATATACTTTTATTAATTTTGTGATTTTTTTGAATGCAAACGTTAATCGAATACATGTATATGTATACTGTAATTATACCACACGTACTACACGTGCAGATCGAGTTTCGCAAAAACCCTTTCAGTCGTACGTCTGCCTGCCTGCCTGCCTGTCGTTTTTCCATCTCTGCTTGAGTACCAAACAGTTATCTTTGCTTGCTCAAACTGTCATAAATCAGCTAAGCAACTTTGCTCACTCAGTCTGCTTTCACCTCTTTCTCTGGGTCTCCCCTGACAGCAGACATGGGGCCTGTATGTTTTAATAAGCCATTTATCCATGCTGGAAAATGTAGCCACCTAACTAAATGCAACTAATTATGTCAGCCTTCGGAACATAAAAACAAGATTATACGCTCGCTGACAAAAAACATAACGTACTCCATTAGAAATGTCGGTTTTCTGCTCTCAATTGCATTGGTACCACGGCCGAGATTCCTGGACTGCTACTGACTGGAACCATGTCATCATTAGAAATGATTCCAGGTTCTGTTTGGGATCCAGGGACGATTGAGATCATGTATGGAGGCCTTCTAGCGTGACACACTGCCCTCAACTGCTTATGTGATGTCAGGGACATCCGCAGGGCATCCTGCAGCCAACTTTTTCAGCAGGATAATACTCGAAAAAAATATTTTTATACATTCAGCACAAATATCTAAAAATTGCTGCATGGCACAATTGCATATGAGAGCATGCCCAAAACATAGTACAAACATAAAGTTCTTGCACGCAGATGTTCTCCTATGATGACCTAAGCATGCTCAGGCCCAGTGGGTTTAAGCAGAATGTGAATGCAGGCATTTGGAATTGTTGAAGGAGGACAATCGTGCTCTGGCACAGTAAAAGGCAACTGGGCATGCATTGAGCATGCCTTTAAACGGATGTCAAGTTTTGGAATCGTTTTCTGGTAATCTGGATAGAAGTGGATAGAGGTGGGAAACTCAAGTCAAGTCAGGCATTTATTAGGATTTTATAAAAACATGATTGGGTGATTTTAGTTTGTACAAAATGCGGGAAACCAGCAGAGACAAACATACAAAGACAACTGTAACATGGAAGCAGATATTTAAAGAGTAGTAGCGTTTGGATTCAAGGATTATGTTGTTGATTACATTAGTCTTTTGAGCTAATTTTGAGTATGTTTACTTCTGTTACTTCTGTCCCTCAGTATTTTTCAAATGAATGTAAAAAAGTACATTTGTTGAAATATGTTACAAAAAGCCAAGGTTTTCACTAGGTTTTTTTGGCATGATGAATTTGACAAATAAATCGAATAGAAAATAATCCAAAGGGAAGCGCATTAGTTTCTGTTCTTGTTGGAAATCAAATTCAGCTCTTTAGGACCACTGTCCTATGACTGATTTAAATGTGGAAACTTAAAGAGTTCGTTTGACTTGACTTGAGATTTGCTTGACTTGCAGCAGAGACATAACTTCAGTGACTTGAATATTACCTACAGTGGCCAAGGAGTTGCTTGAGGCTTGAAGGTTGACTTGAGACTTGCTTGTGACTTTCACGTATGTGACTTGCCCCATGTGACCTTGACTGTCGGTCTGAATGTATATTCCAGTAGGTTAAATAGCTCCTTGTTGATTTCTGTGAGAACATAACACCCTCAAAATGAGACGATGACTACTGACTACTGTGAGGATAATCAGTTCATTTGTGGTTTTCTTCAAAAGGCTGTCTCTGTGGCCCACGTTGCGACACACATGAAGCAGATAAAGGTGAGAAGAGACAGGAAGACTGTTTTGCACCCTGGATCTGCTGTCAGTTCCGACCATGTTGAAAAGCTCAAACACAAAGCTCTGCTTGATCAGGTACCCTTTAAAAAAAAAGTTAAATCAATTGCATACAGTACTACAAATCCATGTATGTTTCCACACCACAGTGACTCATTTAAGCACCTGCACTGGCACACAGCCTGAATCTGACACCTCAAGTCAGTTATCTTCTGTTCCGGACTATTGCCATTGTTCCTGTGATCATATTTCAGTGTAATTTTACCCCTGTTAAAGCAAGTGACACTGATGGATCACAGTTTTTGTCCCATCAGAACAATGAAGCAAAGTAGCAATAAATCTTCAAGCATATACAGGTGCAGGTCTGGCGCAGTTTAGAACAGAACGCCACTTATCTCAACTAAACTACTTTAAAGCCGTTTAAGCTTATTCATTTAAATCCAGCTTGATTATGGACCTACATTATTATCTGGACTGGTGTTAAAAGTAGCCAGATTTGTAGATACAAAATTACCTCCCAGACAAGGGGTGAAAAAAAAACAGTTGCAATTTCTTAATGTGACAGCGTATTTGATAATGTCAAAGTGTTATAAAGAAGATTTAAAGAGAACAGCTGTGCAAGGGACTGGATTTGAGTAAGGATTGGGTAGAAGAATAGATTATCACTTTGTATGGACTTGGATGGTGGTTTTAAAATGTGAAAGTAAAAATTTTAAAAAATTCCCCTCGCAGCAGCTAAGTATAAATTACCAAAGTAACTTCTCTTTGTTGTCAATATGTCATTTTCAAAACTATTTTTGACAGAAAAAATCGATCGTGGCACAAACTTGAATGCAAACTTTTGAGTTACTTAATAGTATTAATTATAATGTATTATAAACCGTTACGAGTCAAGACTTTCCTGGCCCTTTAACGGATATTTTATTAATCCATTGTGATCTAGTTAAATAACTCCAGGGAGTCATACCTCAAAATAATTGCTATTTGAAAAATAACTTAACTAAACTAGGCATGGAAATTCCAAGGCAAAATTCCAAGACCTTGTCAGTTGCACATGCTGAAGCAATTAAACTGTCAGTTAAAAAGTAAAAAACGGTATTTAGATTGAATAATTCGATTTGCTTTTTAACTGTTATTTATAATGAAACAGACTGGAAAATGATCACTTTTTGGATTTGTGGATTCTGCTTAATAATAGAAGATTACCTAAATCCAAGATGTTATCATGTTTAGAAGATTAAATTAACTTGCTGATATCCCTCTGTTCTCTGTTTATTGCAAAGACATAATGTTGTGTCACTTGTTTGCTCTGTGTTAAATCTATGAACCTCCACCTCTGGTTCACATCGACCAGCAACTGCTTCCTAAGGTTTCATCCAGAACAATCCAGACTGTGCTTTGTCAAAAAAGAGGAACACTGATTCGGTCCGTATCCCGCAGGAACATGCATTCAGAAAAACAAACACACACTGCAGCTAATTTCTAGCCCACTGATTGATAAACTATTTGTGGAATTTGCTAAATAAAACTATTAACGTATTTAATGCTCGCTTGTTCCTCATTCAGTTTATATGATAATTGTAGAAAACTTTTAGTACCTGCATAGCATCTTGTTGCTGGGTGGGAGGGGCACATTTTATGACTGATGTATTATAAGGGACCCCCAAGCTCCCAAATACTAGAATGAAATATTTTTTTCTTCATAAAATAAAAATTCACGCCATAGAAAGTTAAGCTCTTTTAAAAAGACGGGTCTAAACATGCAGATTTACTTTTACCCAGCGAGTTGAGTTTGTGAGTTGAAATCCCAGTTAAGCCAAGCTGCTCCTACCAGGCATTGGGACAAGGCCAAACTGGAAATGAACCAAACCTGATCTCAATTGGCACAATGTTATCTGAGGGCAAACTATGTCACATTCACTAAATTCGTTCACTCTTAATCCTGAACGGGTTCTCAGGAGAGGCCCAAAATTTACAGGGGCCCTATCTGGCCACCCCTATGAAAAATGACTGGGTTGCGCCGCTGATTTTGTAATTTAAAAGCTTTTTAGTAACTGTTTTACTGATTGATTTAAAGTTACACTTGTGGTAAATGTATATGAAACAATTACAGTGTGTGTGTGTGTGTGTGTGTGTGTGTGTGTGTGTGTGTGTGTGTGTGTGTGTGTGTGTGTGTGTGTATAAAATAAAAATATAATTATTTTCCATCATATTTGTTGTTAATGGTATATTATATATGGTATATGTTATATATAATGATATATTCTGCTTTATTAAGGGAATTGAGCGGCTGAGTGGAGATCTTTTTAAACTACCCAATACCATTGGGTTATTGCATTTCCAATTAAGATCTGCTCACTATTGTAATTCTTTTCTTAAATTAAATTATCATTATGGTAAAAATTTTGGGTCCCACCTTCATCCAGAATTAGCCTCATACCAGTAAGCAGGTGTCCAGCTAACTTGATTTGCCCCTTCCTTCTCCTAACTCAGTGAGGTGCACTAATAAACCTAAGTGTTGGAATGAAGAAAAAGCTTCCTGGGTCTCTCCACCAGAGCCTCTTACAGTATTAAAGTTCCTAATGAGGTTTGTTTAGAAGACCTCGGACCTCAGGTAAATAAAGACAAAGCAGGCACTGCTGTGCAGGCGGTGCTTTTATTAAACCTGCTTAATGGACACCTTCAGTTTATTAATGGTTTATTGGAGAAGGTTCTTCTTAATAAAGGTACAAAGGAACAGGGGTTATGCTTATCTTTAACTACATTTCTAGCAACACATTACTGTCTATAATAATGCAACTGGAACATGGAACTTGTTTTTTGTGACGTCATTTGGTTTATGTTCATATAATATGAAGTACCTTCTGTTGTTCAAAACTGACCTCCATTTGGTCTTTTAGAATGGGCTATTCTGGAATTGAAACCTTTGAACTGGAGCTTCTGGTACTGAATCTGTAATTTATTATTCAGTACTGGAACTAGGGAATCAGTTATTCGACTCGCTAATTTAATAGTCAGTTAGGCTGTGACGTCATCAAGCTTGATTCTCATTCTAACTAGTAATGTTTCTACGTTATTGCTTACTGGAGAGTTACCAATAACACGATGGCAGGGTCAATAAGAAAATCCTCAACTGCGGAAGCATTTCGTACTTAACTGAAAAAGGGTGAAGACAAAGTGTCTCGGTAAGTTAGCTGTGCTGGCCAGGTAGTTAGCTAGTGTTAAAAGGCTAGGAAAACACATTATGAAACGAGCTGGAGCATTCTCCCTGCATGTTGTATGAATCATTAATCGAGTTGGGAGGGAAATGCAAATTATTATTCACAATGAACCTGTTTACATTCCAATTGACGTTTACAATTTTAAACATTGCATTTATTTTTGACTTCGAGGCCACTGGTGCATTCAGATCTGGTGAACACAGGAACATGTTTGCAAACTGTTTTCTGTTTGCCTCAACGTTATCCTTAAACATTCGTGAATGTGCATGAAACTTCAGGAGGCGATTCTCCATACATACAGGGGAGCTGGATGAACTCAAATCTAAAAGCTAAATACAATGTGTCGCTGCATAATAGCTGCACGATAGCTGCATATGATTTATTTAGTAATTGCTTGGTTCCTTAACTTAATAATCAATTAATTACATAAAACAGCAATTTACTGCCACCATAACCGAAACTGGAATCTCTTGTGCTGGAATAAATGTTTTTTGGTCTTTGTAGAAGAAAACTGGAACTCTTTGCTCTATAGCTGGAGTTTGGGACTAGACCTGTAAACGGTGGTATTGAAAAACGTGGTAATGAAATGTGTCTCTGGTACCAGTATGTGAACATTTATTATGGGTACAGATATAGGAACTGTAATGTGAAGTACTGAAAGCTCCTTACGCTTGGTTGGTGCAATGTTGCACCCTAACTCACCATCACTGGATACTGGGTTTGACTGCCTGCCTGAGGGAGGAGAGTTCAACTAGGGGATCATACTGAAAACAATAAAACAGTGACCTCTACTCAACTTTACTTTACTTACTAGACTTGAGGTACTACAGTCAATGAAATGCAGATCTTTGATTGTATAGAGGAACTTTTGCAGGAAGTTTACATAATGAGCTCACAGTACATTTAAATTAGGAGCGCTTGGAATTTTGGCTCCTGGAGCTTCTGAACTGCGGAAGGTTCTGGCTGTCGCATTTCGACCCGTTTATGTGATGTAAAGTCTATAAACGGTGCAGGATCCCATCGCTCAACATGCACCTCGTTTAATAAGCAATCTGAATGCTACTTTCATTTCTGCATCATCCAATAATTGGGGAAAAGCCAGCGCTACCGTGCTGAAGCTAATGACGCATTCTCAGAAGCACCATTTTCCTGCGTCGTGTCATTAAAACCAATACCCACAAACATCTGGATCTGACTGCGGCGCGCACCATGTGGCTCTGCCTGGGTGTCCAAAAAAAATGAAATTAAGCAGTCGGGGTGTCAAAAAAGGCCATGTTGTGGAAGATTATGGTCTGGAGCTGTGAGTCGGGGTTGGCTGACATTTCACAGTGGCACGTCACGGGATCATCAGCAAGCACTAATTCCAGTTATTATTCTGCTTCAACTGGTGCATGATGGGAAACAGGACGGCCGCTGTCATGAGTAGGATATGGAAACCACACATTATGTCAGGAGAGGCGCGAGCTGTGACTGTGAGCTGTGAGACGACGCAAAGCTTCCACACTAAGTTTCTTAAAGAAGTGTACTCATTAACTGAACCCTGATTGTCTAGTTTATCACCTTCCACCTATTATCTGCCGTTTTTTCTTCTATGGCCCTGTACAGAATGCTTGCTCCATGGAACTCAGTCTCACATTTGTAATGCTTAAACATGTGGTTGTTTTTCAGACGTTTTAACATCCATCATACTACATGCTGATATCTGTGATGTGATTGCAGGTCCTGAAAGTTGCGTGTCGTTTAGCTTTCGGATGAGGTTCGAGGCCGCGGGCGCCGATCGATCCCAAACTCCGCTCTCCTGTAGCTGTGTGTTATTAAGATCATGGTGGTGTGTAAGGTCTCTGCACTGTAATGCACTGAACAGATCCATTATAACCAG
Source organism: Parotocinclus haroldoi (assembly GCA_034779995.1). Lineage (NCBI taxonomy): Eukaryota > Metazoa > Chordata > Actinopteri > Siluriformes > Loricariidae > Parotocinclus > Parotocinclus haroldoi. The sequence continues at coordinate 4,225 of JAUZST010065396.1, read as the reverse complement.
ATTATATTTGCCTCTGCTGGCAGCCACGCTCTGACAGGGGGAGTAATCTTTAATGGAGTTTGCACCAAATCAAATTATAGCAGCATCAATAAACATAACATAATTCAGAAGCCTAAGTGGCCCTAATTTATTGGATGGGCAGAGTAATGGCGCCGGTACACATGCAGTGAAGATGAGGGAGAGCACAAGGTTAACTGTGCGTATTCGGGGGCAGATAGAGAGACGGACAACGGGTTAGCTCGCATTTGTCTTTATGGGAACTCCTTGTCATATAATAGGTATTTATATACAATATAAAAGTATATGCACACCTAAGCAAATCTTCGTTTACATTCTAAACAAACCATGGTTTAAACACATCCATTCTTCAGGAAACTTTCCACTAGAAATTGGATTCACTGCCATTCAGTCACAAGAGCAATTATGAAGCCAGTCTTGGCACCAGTGACAAGGATCAAAGTGTTAGGATGTGAGGTGCTGAGAATAAGACTAGGTACAGGTGTTGTAAGGTCAGGGTTAGGGGTTTTTAAATTTAGGATTATGGTTAGAACTTGGGGCAAGATGTTCCAAAATAACACATATTAAAACAACTAAGAATATGGTTTGGTTTATGTCATGACGAAATGTACAGTGGTTAAGATCAGGGGGTTCAGGATAACGTTCGAAAATATAACATATTGAGTTGCTGTAAAACAGTGAGTTTATGAATGTTAGAAAGTTAAATAGCATTAGCAAATGCATAAATCTTAAATCTAAAAGGTTTATTTGGTAATTGCGTGTTTCATTAACTGAATAATCAATTATGTATTAGACTATAAAAATAGCCATTTATTGCTGCCATAACTGGAACTGGATTTTTTTTTTACTGGAATTGGATTTTTTTTGTCTTGGTAGAAGAAAACTATTGGATATAGGGCTAGACCTGAAATCTGTGGTACTGAAAAATTAGCTCGATGTTCTGCACAAATTTATGGTACCAGCATGTGAACATTTATTTTTGGTACATGTACAGGAACTGTAATGTGAAGTATTAAGGGTTTGCATTAAGGCTCATTAGGGTTTTGGGTTTAGAGTTAAGGGTTAGGATAGTGGTATTAAAGGTAGGATTAGGATGAGGGTTAATATTTAAGGGTTAGGATTAAGGGTTATTAGAATTAGGTTTATGAGTTAAGGTTAGGGTTAGGATTAACGATTATGATTAGGGCTAGTATTAATGTGTTAGGATTAAGCTATGATTACAGTTATATTAAAGGGGTAAGGGATAGGGTTGAGGGTTAGTATTAAGGCTTTGTAAAGTTGCTTTGAGACAATGTTCCATTGTAAAAAGCCTGATTTTCTACTGAAATTACTGTAATGTTTTGGTTTTATAATGTAACAATGAATATGTCTACATATGACTGGCAAGTCACGAAAATACTAATACATCGATTACACTTATTTATTGGCATATCATGAAATTCTATTGTTATAATATAGATAGTGGAAAATATAGTGATATGAATTTTAGCTCATCTTTTTTAAGGTTAGAAGTGTAGTATTAGGAGTTTGGAGTAAGTGTTTACCTTGTACTACTAATCAAATGACTGAAGACTGTAACCGTAATCTGTAACTGTAATCTGTGACCGTAAAGTTTTAGCTGTTTGAGATTGAGATTAGGATTATAATTACTTAAGGTTAAAGCAATTAAGTAATACATCAGTCAACTGAAGTGTCTAGTAATCACTCTAGTAATATGGGAGAAATGATACGAAATAGAAAGTGCATGTGTGTGTGCGTGTGTGTGCGATGCACAGAAGAACAGCAAGTGACTGACACATTCTTGCACATGAGCGAGCAACATAACTTCAACCTTTTATTAGAAAACACTATAATTTAATGGGACGTGCAAACATAAGCCACACGTTTCGGCGAGGCGGCACCAAGCGAGACACGATGGCCTGGCTGAGATTGTCATTTCCTTTAACCTCTAGAGGGGTTTGGGATTTTTTGTTTTTCGAGGTTAATAATCAAAAATGATGTGCTTCAGTAGAGCAGATAAATTGTGTCAAACACAGCTGGGCCGCCGAAGCAGCAGCCGGCCACCACCGAGCTAAATTGATGGTTGTTGTGCGATGAAGACAGGCAAAAAAGCCCCTTCGCTCCACCGTATGACATGAATAGGCTTCTAGGTGTCATGTGTGTGTGTGTGAGACAGTGAGAAAGAGAGAGCGAGAGAGAGAGAATGAGAGAGAGAGAGTGAGAGAGGGAGATCGCAGTGTGACAGTGTGACGCGTGACAGCACAGATGTAAAAGAGGTTGTGTGTTTCCAGGGCAATGAAGTGTGAGTTGATGTGTGTGACTGTATATCTGTACATGTACGACCATGTGTGTGTGTGTGTGTGTGTGTGGTAGACTGTTACACACTGGCATCATTTTATACTTCATCTGAGCCTGTGTAAATACAAGACAAGCACGGAGCATCTGTCAGAGGCCAGGTGGTTATCCAACAGATATTTGAGCAGTGTCTCTCACACACACACACACACACACACACACACACACACACACACACACACACACACACACACTAGCTCAGATACATTCCCTGTGTGCCAGCTCATTAAATTGCCCTCTCTGTCTTTGCACGCACATATTAGTCTTGAGCATAGACTTTTGCAAAACTTTTGACCCCCCATGTTATTTATATATATAAAGTATATAAAAGACACATATGAGCCATGCATTACATAATGCAATCCATTGCAATCCTGTTATGAGTTAAGTCCATCAATAACCACACTATCATTATATTAATTGAAAACCTAGTTTATACATTAAAATGCATGTAATAATTGAAATCATTTACAAAGACAGACAGAGAAAATATATTAACATCCACTCTTTATTTCTGCATAATAATGAAAAAAAATTTTTTAGACCTAAAAGTATGTAAAGAGGTAACAAATAGGATGACAATATCATACCTGATCATGTATTGATTGTCAAAAATAATTCAATACTTCATAGCTGCAAGTTTAAATGGATCTTAATCGTTGCTTTCTCTATGAAATACAGTATACCTTTAGAATGTGCTGGTAGATTTCAAATGTAATGGTTCCATCAATGATGGCAAACCACCCAGGCCCAAAGAAGCCCAAACCATGAAAATGCCACCACCATGTGTTACAGAGAGGATATGGTTCTTATGCTGGAATGCAGTGTTTTCCTTTCTCCATACATAACACTCCTCATTTAAACCAAAAGTTCAGTTTGGTCTCATCGGTTTTCTATCTTATGAGTATGATCTTTAGAAAACTGCAAATCGGCAGCAACATTCATCCTGTCCGTTCTCATTGCAGCTTTGCACACCACTGTTGTTCACTTCATTCTAATGAACTAATGAACATTAACATTAGCCAATATGAGAGAGGCCTTAAGCTGCTTAGAAGTTACCCTGGCTTCCTTTGTGACTATGCAGACTATTAATGCTTTGATCTTGGATTGATCTTTGAGGGTTTAAACAATACAGAGTGGCCAGTCACACCTGATTGTCATCCAATTGATAGAAAAGAACCTGATTCTACTTTCAACATCCACCTTCAATTTATAAATAAATGACCAAGTATTTGTTTACTTAGGTCCTCTTTGTCTACTTGTAGGAAAAAAAGTGTAAAGGCCTCTTGATGTTTTTGGTCCTATTTATGCATTTTATGCATATATTAAAGGTTCACAAACTTTCCCCACCACTGTATATAACACTACAGATATTTCTACATTTAAATGTAAATCAAATAATAATTTACCAAAACACAGACAATATGATTACCATGTCACATGACTATGCTTATTTATTACTATTAATGTTTTTGTAATTTAATTATTATGATTCATTATTTTTATAATCAGACATTATCACAATTATTATTGTCACAATTATTATTATTATTATTATTATTATTATTATTATTATTATTATTATTACTAGTAGTAGTAGTAGCAATAATAATAATTATACAATTATAATAATTGTGCTCTTATTTTTCAGTTCTGGTCTTGTGTGCTGAAGGTTGCAAGTTTGAATTCAGCATTTGAATCCTAAACAGTCATGACCAAATGAATGATATAAGGAAAAAGAGAAATGTGATGCATGATTAGCATATATTGTGTGTTATAACGCTCGGTGTAGCAAACAAGCAGAAGCTAGCGCAGGTAGCAAGGCAACGGAGTTTATTAGGGAAAACCAAAA
>JAUZST010065385.1:3385-22578 GCA_034779995.1 Parotocinclus haroldoi | reverse complement strand
CTGCCACAGTTGGGTCCTTGAGCAAGACCCTTAACCCACAATTGCTTAAAAAAAATGTAAGACTGTATTAATTGTAAATCGCTCTGGATAAGAGCGTCTGCTAAATGCTGGAAAATGTAAGAAATGAATTAAGCATGTATACAGCAATGTTGGAGTTACGTTTATAAGTTGTTCCTTAATTGTTTTTCCCAAGTTATAAACACGCATACAATTTTGGGGCTTGTTGTTGTACATTGGGTATTATTACGCATTGGAATTAAAAAAAAAATGGCATGATGATGCAATTGCATTGTTCGATCACCAGAGGGCACAACCATATGTCATGCACGCCACATTTAAAACGCTTTTTCATTTCAGGGGGAAAGATATTTTTTGTTTAACATTTTTATACTATACTATAACACTACACACTATACTATACACTATAATACATATTAAATTGAACTGTTTTCATTTAGTTATTTAAAATACAGGGCTACAAAATATTTTTTCTGCTTCTTGTAATTGACTTTAACTTCAGGGAACTAAAGTTTAATTGTTGTCCAGAGGCACTGTGTTAAGCACTGTGCCCGGAAATACAACACACAATCAAAACACACTGTAATAATTAGCATAGGTTATATCCTCTTGCTTAAATAGCAAGAGGAGGAAGACATAAGTGGTCCAGAGACCGCCCGGAGGGCGACTCTCCAAAAACAGTCGTAGTTGTCCTTACAAAATATCCTGCTCTTGTTTGTTCCATGTCTTCTTATAATTATCTAACAAATACTGAACGTGGGCAGCACGCCTCACAGAAAGAAGGTCCCGGGTTCAATCCCAGAGTGGAGCAGCCTGGGTACTTTCTGTGTCGAGTCTGCATATCCTCCCCGTGTCTGCGTGGGTTTACTCCGGTTACTCCGGTTTCCTCCCACAGTTCAAAGACATATGTGTTAGGCTAATTGGTGTCTCTAAACTGGCCCTTAGTGAGTGACTGTGTGTGTGCCGTGTGATGGATTGGCACCCCATCTAGGGTTGTTCCTGCCCAGAGTTGCATGGTGGAAGCGGAAGATAAATTAATAATTGAATTAATTACTAAACATTAATTTGTCAAAAAGAAATCCGTTATTACAATATAATAAAATACAAGTTCAATATATTTATATGATGCTGTTTACAATACGCATTGTCTCAAACTTCACAAAAGTCAAGACCTCAACAAAGCAATCCAGACATGACAGTGGTAAGGAAGAAAACCTTGAAGCTATAAAAGAAGAAACCACAGAAGGGACCAAGTTAAAACTGGGAACCCATCTTCCTCAGGGTGAGCCCAGACAACAGGAACAAAAGTCATGTCAGTCGAAACAATTAGCCACCCCCGTTCCTTGCATGAACCTTGCTAATTTGCCTCCTCCACGCTTGATGCTGCTGTGTGTAAAACAAACAGGCCTTAGTAAGACGAACGTACGCGCGCTCAGACTTTCCTGTCCTTTTGTTTATTTTGTAATGCCCAGTGCATTCTGTCCACCCACACGTTGCATTACATATTCATGCTCAGCTCTTGTAACTAAGCATTCAAAGCCTGGTGAAATTTCAATTTTCAACCATGTCTTTTCTAATGCTATGTATGGTAATGCAGTCACTAGATATTACATTGATAGAAACCCTTTTACCCCCATATTAGCTGAATATCAGTGCCAATGCTAATGTCAGTGCTAGCTGTAGAAACGTTGTCAGCTTTTATTTAGAATCTGAATCCTTTTATTTGGCAGAACTCATGATTTACAAGAATTTCTTAAATAGTCAAGACCACTTCACAACTGACATTACAGTATACATGTAAATAGCATCAGGACTATTTATACACAGAAACAGCACACAGAATTTATACTCACTGGTTAAAAACCCTTATAGAAATGTTGGATTACTGCAAAACTTGGTATGCAGTTCTGTCTCAGGCAGACATGCAAATGATTCCAGGTGTAGCCTGATTAGATTAGCTGAGGTTTGCCACAAGAATGCGTAATATGAAAAGGCTCATCGGTGCTACTTTTGGGTAGTGTACCTATAAGAGATCGATGACTGCTAGAGTTTACGCACTCTCAAACATTTTACCCAGTTGGCAGACTTTGAGAGTGGGAGTATCATTAAACAGAGAAGTTGGGTGAATTTTATCAATTTCCCACCATTTAGGCCCATCTAACCCCCCCAGCTGGTATGAGGTGTTCGGTGAAGTGGTTGAGGAGGGAACACACACACATGGTGAACAGGTTCCAGACAGTCTAGTAAGACCACCTGTAGAGAAAACTGTAAGTTCTGCTGACGGACATGAGTAACCCCCAAAGTTTAATTCTCCACCATCCAGATACAGGTGGCACCTTCACACCCCCGTCTCTGCCTATTCAATTTGTAGGTGCTTAGCAAGGTACTTATTGTCACGGCACCCATTATATGTCCTGCCATTGACGTCCAGCCACCGTTACCTTTATTTGCATTGGTGCTTTGAACTGGAACCATATCCTTTTTAGTCACAAAATCAGGTTCTGTTTGGGATTTGACAATGGTCAGTTTAGAGTATCAAGGCTTTGTAGTGAGTGCTCCAGTCCTGCCTTTGCTGTCGAGTCCTAAGTGCTGGTGTGATGATCTGGGCAACAAATCACATATTACAGTCGGTCACCCTTAACAGTGATACGAGGGACACCAACAACTCAGCCATTTGTGCATCGTCTTGAAGCCACACATATTACCTTTATTGGCAGGGCTTAATTTTTTCAGCAATGGTTTCCCAGGAATGTCTGTGCCAGATTACAAAACATCATTGGCTCGTCATCAATCAAGCATTTATGGGAGGAGCTGAGACGTCAGCTAGGGGTGTACAAGATCTACAGGCCCAGCTGTCTATAGACATTTCTAGCAGTCAACGATCTCTCACCACCAAAAACTACATTACCCAAAAGTAGCCTCTGAGAGGCTTTTATAAGAGAGCTTTCATCAAACGAGTTTTATAAAGCTTTTTTATTATAGACTCAGTGTCTAATCAGACCACACCTGTACTCATTTACATACTGCATTTGCCTGAGACATAATTGCATATTGTGCCATCCTAGGGCACACACACAGTCACACACTAAGGGTCAATTTAGAGATACTAATTAACCTAATTAGCATACATGTCTTTGGACTGTGGGAGGAACCCGGAATACCCGGAGTAAACCCACTCAGACACGGAAAGAACATGCAGACTCCACACAGAAAGGACCCAGGCCAATCCACCTGGATTGAACCCAGGACCTTCTTGCTGTGAGGCTGTGAGTGCTACCCACTGAGCCACCGTGATGCACGGTCTCTGCATACTTGTTTGTTAAAAACAACATTTTGAATATGTATTTTAAAAAGCACTGTGTTCTTTCATTAGAGCATAGCACTGTCAGAAGAATACAATAGCCAGTTTAAGATCACTCAACTGTGTCGCAGCTCCAAGATCAAGAGAATACAAGCCCAATGGAAAGCGAGGAGCTGGTGGAAAATAAGCTTTGGTATTAAGTGAATAAAATCTTATTCTTAACAATATAGGGAATAAAATGGCAGTATGTCAATGTAATTATTAATAGTAACTTGTACTTTTAGGACTAAGCCTTTATATATATATATATATATATACAACTTTGCACTGGCTGTTGTTGCCCTGATCTTGCAAAACCACATTTGCATACGGAGTGACAAATGTCTATAAATTTGTTTAATTTTGGTCGAGTGGATGAATCTCACCACAAAGACAGATGGCATAACACCTCTTCACTGCTCCAGGCTGAAGGAGATTCATGTTGTTGTCATCACAGTAAATGTCTTAAACTCAAAATCCGATTGTATCTGTAAGGCACTGGACTCTGGACAAGAAGGTCCAGGGTTCAAATCCCACCTCTGTCAAGCTTCCACAGTTGGGCAGACCCTTAACCTTGCTTGGATTGTAAGATTGTATGAGTTGTAAGTTGCTCTGGATAAGGCCGTCTGCTTAATGCTGTAAATGTAAATTACATACAAATATGGTCTTGATTCAGTTGGGCTACGGCTTGCTTGAAAATGAGAGTTTTAAAGGCTTTAAGAAATAATAAGCTTACGTGCAGTACATATCAAGTAGGTCTACATTAACCACACAGACACAGAATCAGGTTTAGGTCAAGGTTAGGGTTAATGGGATTAAATAAGATTTTCTTTTTGTGCCAGATGTCTCCCTGACAGTCACACCTTAAAACCCAGAATGGCAGATTGATATAACTTAATGCTTCCTTAATGTAGGTCAGACACAATCTTCTGTCCCGTACTGGCTGCAAATGTCAAAATGACATTATCATGATGAGCGACTGCATTTAACCCCTTACAGAGGGAGTACAAAACAGTTCACTTCATACTTCTGCCTTCAAACTATCTAGTATTACAAGTAAGAAGTAATGGCAGTGTTCTGCATCTAAAAGAAGTACCTCAGAATGAACTAGGCTGCTAGTTTGCTAGATTTTCTTTGCTTGGGACTGTTCTGTGCTGTAATATGAGTCCACATTGTGTTTTGTTAAATCCCTTGCATCAGTAGCAGTCAGTCATGTGGGAGTAAGACACACCCTCTCTACTGAGAGATATGTAAACATAGCTAGACCGTGATCGTCATTGCACAGGGTGAGTCAAAAGACACAGGACATGCCTCATGCTATGTAGTGGACTTTTCACAATGGAGGTGCCTTCGTCTGAAGACGTCTATGGACGATCACTAGGCTGATGTAACAGTGCAGTGTGGAATTGGTGGTCTTTCTGCGTGTCGTTTGTTGAAGTCTGTGGTTATGATACAGCAGCTGTGTTCCCTGGACATCCGAATAATCGATTATATCTTCAGTTATATGTGATAGACAACCAAAGATTTGTGTGCTGATAACTTTTGAGCCACAAGATATTGCAAATATGAATCGCAATTGAATTCTGAGACAGTTCTTCTTTGATATGCTACATGATCACATTCCCATCGGAAAAACTTGCCCTTGATTCAGTATGTAAGCTTTCAAGATGTCAGTCATGATCTGTAAATAGCCTAAAAGATAGGCCCCCTCACCCATTACTCGATGGGGTATTTAGATGCCATTTTCCCTTTTGTTTTTAAAATAAAAGAATATCCTGTGACTTTTGACTCACCTGGTATATTCCATGCATCATTAATTGTTTAAAAACACAATGCTTTGACTGTGGAATTGCTGCCCATTGACTGCCCTTTTGGGCAGTAACTGGAAAATGTGCAGGATGGACCAAATCATGGAAACCTGATCAAATTGAAATGGTCCACATCTAACGCTCTGTGAAACAGGACAGAGACAGACGTTGACTGGACATTACCATAATCAGTATTTTTATGTTACTGTAATGTATTTACAGGGTATTTTGACAAGAATGCTGCATGCAAATGACACATAAATGGTCTGGACGGAATCCAAAAATGTACTGGTGAACAGTATTATGAACAACACAAAAGATGCAGAAGTAAGAGTTATATACACGGCTCACAAAAATCTGGGAATATTTCATTATTGAATATTTCATTTTGAAATATCTTCCAAATTTTGCGAGTAGTGTCATAGGTTAGAAAGAATTAACAAACTAAAAAAAGGAATACTCTTCAAAATAGGACAGACTCATACACTTACAAACGCCATTTACAGTTAGCTACAAATAAGTAGCAGGAAGCCATACGCATAAACATGAATAACCTGTTCAAAAGTCTCTAAACACATCAACCGTGTTAGAAAATTCTCTAGCCCAACCGTGAGCTTACGAGCATGTGAACACATGAATGGTAATTGAAGACACACTGATCGAACTTTAAAAGTCAAATACAAATGGAATACAATTTTTGCAGTTTTGTTTCTAAGAATAAGCTTTTTAATTTTAATTAAAAAAAAATACTAAATACTAAATTTAAGTCAGTTAAAAGTTGGATTATTTCATATTTTCAGCCTATTCATAAAGGTGCATTTCTTTTATGACTCATATTATCAGGGGTGCTAATAATTGTGTATGGGAATTATTCAGTACATGCATTATGTAGATGATAGTATGTCTATATTTATGTCTATATTTACCTGCCCTGTCCTCAAACCTCCAAACAGGGACACTGGTCGCAAATTTGAGTGGTGAGTCTGACGGAAGAGGAACAGACACATGGATGGGTTCCGAGAGCTGCACCTCAGTGCCATTGGGTCCAGTGAGTGTAGCACAAACTGCAGCCACTGCTGTCAGCTCCACCCAGCTCCTGTTCAAACCTGGTAACAAACAGAGAGTGAAGTGCACTTAACTTTTGACCTTGTTTAAGTTCATGGCAGAATTGTATGGCATTGGGTACAAACCACAAACAAACAAGGCATTTTTATATCCAGTTATATATAAGAAAATTAGGGAATATTTTATTTTTATGTTTGTCTCCTAATGAAATAACCCCTCATTTTTATGAGCAGTATATTTAAATCTGGCTGCTTAAACATGTGGTTCCCAGAGTTTTTCCTGCAGTGCCCTTTTTTAATATAAGAATATTTTCAAGTATTATCTATGGTCTTGGGCAGAATGGTATTTCGGCGGGTAGCACCACTGCCTCACATTAAGAAGGTCCCGGGTTCAATCCCAGGGTGGAGCGGCTTGGGTGTAGACTCTGCATGCCCTCCCCGTGTCTGTGTGGGTTTTTTCTGTTGTTTTTTAGCATTGTGGGTTCGTTGTGTAGCTTTAGCCCATAGCCCATTGTGTTTTAGTAGCCTTGTTTGTTAACCCTGTCCTTGTGTTCATCTTCGTGTTCGCCCCGGTACCATGTGTCTAGTAAACGAACCATTCTCCCTTGCAAATACGTCTGTCTCTTTTTCCCTGCCGTTTTCAGTGTGACAGCAGACGTATTTATCCATAAAGATTTACAGAGGTGCTTTGTATGCTCCTACTTCACTTAGCAAGTCCTACTTCATGTTACCTAGGCCGGTATGTTGATTCTGGAATGGCGTATTAAGTCCTGGAACTGGTTTGTAATTAAGGTAAACGTGTAGAAATGTTCCCAGACCTTTTCGGTACAGTTGAACTCGTTACCCTTGTTTACCCACTTAAATCATTTTCTAAGGATAAAACCTTGCCTTGTTCTGGCATATTTAAAATCCCATATTTTCAAATATGCCCATGTACTATAGTGATACCCGGAATATTCTGTTTTCTGAGAGTCCCGCTGGACTTTTCTTAGAGAACAGCAAGTGATATATGGAACAATTAAAACAAACTCACGAAAGCACATTTTCTAATTATATAAATATTTAAATTGTTTAAAATTGCACATGAGTAATTCAGTAACTTTGATGTTATAATAGAGGGCAGTGACTGCACTGGGTTAGTGCAACTGTCCTAGACGTGAAAATGGAAGCACCCATGTGGTTTGGAGAGTGCATAATGCGTGATACAATTGATGGCTAGATTTCCCAATGTAGATACTTGAACCATGGCGGCTTTTGAAATGTACTGGATGCACTGGCAGTGTTACTGATAAAGGCTGTTGATTTGCATAATGTACATGGAATTATTCCATCATTCCAAGAGCTTTATAAAGACATTTTAGATCACCTGTGGTGGTGTTTTCCAATCCCAATGGATAAGGGAAGGCACCAAGCTCAGACTGGCTCCTCGCAGAAGTGAGCATGGTAGAGAGACTGATGTGGGAGTCATTAAGAGTGGGTGCAATGGTTTTTCTCTGCAGCTGCACCCATGGCTGGCTTCTGGAACCTACGAAAAAAGTAATAACTTATTAGTTTATACGTTTTTTAACACGATCAGCCATAACTGGTGATCGGTGATTTACAATTGCACGGCACATGATGGCTATAGGATCACAAACACAACTTGTTGCGCACTTGTTTCTGAGACCGCTGCTGATGCTGCCGAGGAAGCGTTTCAGTTGTGTATATTTTAGTTGTGTTTTCAGTGCTACTTAGTCAATTAAATAGTATCTCTATATATACAGAGTTTTAATAATGAGAGATTAGGGATAATAATGGGGGAGTATGGATTTATTTCAGATACATTCAAGCATGGAAGCTCTTCAGAGTGTGCTGTTTGCAATACATGCATTGCGAAAATAAGCCGTGGAGGAACAACTCCGGAAGCATTCGGTTAAAAAAAAGAATACTTTAAGAACACTTTCAAAACAACACCGACTTGCTGAATATGCCAAATTTGTAAAAACTAACATAGGCAAAAAGGCTTAAAGCTAAAGTTAGTGAGAGCGCAGAGCCAGGAACAAACCAGCAGTCTTTCTTGCTATCTTTCTTTAGCAAGGTAAGTTTCCATTACAAGTGAAGTCAAACCAAAATTTCCCAGTATTGTTTGATGTATACATCTCACAAAAATGAGGGATAAGGAAATATTCCATACTGAAATATCCCCTCATTTTTGTGAGCAGTGGATAATTCTTTGACAGACAGAAAATCTGAATTTGGAGATCACGTGTTAAAAATATATATTTTTGTAATTGTAATCTACCAGGAAAATTGCAATCAGTGCATCTCCAGTAAGGCACTGGCTCAGCTTTGCGTACCTCCACTATATATATTTTAACGAACTGTACACAAACATGGTGACTCTGGAACAAAAATTCTATTTGTTCTATCAAATTGTTCAATCAAAACTGGCCATTATTAGAACAGGAATTCAGTGACCATATGACAGTGAAATATCCATCTCCAAAATGCTTAATATCTACGGGAGAGCAACCCCCAGGGAGAGACCCCACAGAGATTAATCAGGGTAAGTGCACTCCACTCAGTTTAACCAGCCAATTCGTCATTATGTCCATTCTAAAGAACTGTTATTAGCAATGGTTTTGTGGAAGGACCTTCTGGAATTGGATCATATCAGGGATCAATGGGTCAAATCGACTGTGGACTGCTGACCCAGAACCCATGGTTCTAAAGGAAACGAATGTGCAGTAATACCATGTGCTTAGCCTAATGCAGCCTAAATGCACTCGTGCGTAAGGGCTATGTTCAGGTCAAAGTTGAATGGAGCACCATCTGTTCCGACACTGACAACCAATTGGGCGTGTGTTTTAAAAGTGCTTTTTACAGGTATATGCCTTTAACATCCATATTACGTTCAGTGAAACGTAATGACTGAAAGGTGACTGAAATGGAAGTTGACAGACATTACCATAGTCGCATCATCTTTTTAGGCTACTGTAATGTAAATATTAATATTGTCCAAAATGTCGATATATATCGATACTGAACATTTTAAATACAGAATACTTCGATACTTCTCTCCCTCAGTATCGATTCTATTCATATAAAACGTGCTATCGTTTGACCCACCCAGGTTCCCGTAAGGCAGAAATGGCTGCTAAAGTTAAAGCAGTTCATTCACAGCCCGTCTTAATGAGCGAAGAAACTAGAAGAAATGCTGTGTGGATTCTGGTATTTCAGATTTGAAGTAGATAAAAGATGGACAGCCAAAAGAACATGTACAAGCCGGTTTGCAAGCGGTGCTTCAGAACCATTCCAACAAAGGGCGCTACCACAACAAATTTGACCAAACACCTGAAGGATCGATGCACAGACTTAAACAAAATTATTCCAACATGTTGGTCATTATTCCCATTCTCAGTTTTACTGAAACATATAAGAAAGCGTATGATCAAAATAAATGTTTATTATTCATATCCTTGTTTAAGAGCCGTAAGTGCTAATGACAGTCAAGATATACTGCAGCTACATTAAAGCTTTTAATAATTGTGCTGGCAGTTACGAGTCGACGGCTGAATGCTCTGTGTGTTCATTAAAATAAGGCATATAATCTTCCCTGGTAGGAAACTGTCATGTCAAAAAAGTGCACTATCAATTATAATTGTATTGATAACGGTATCCATTTTGGAATTCTTAGTGTCATGACAACACTAGTAAATATAAATGGTATATACCAGAAACTGTGTGCAAACAGATTAATAATGATTGATTCAAATTGTATTTCAATCCTGATACAGTTAAGAAGTTAAAAGTAATCCAACTGCATTAAGTGACCTGCACAAAAAAAGTCTCTAAACACATTAACCGAGGACTGAGAATAGTCTAGTCCAAATCTAAGATAACAAGCACATGACCAGTGAGGTAGTGGGTTTTCAAATGAATGATGGACTTCTGTTCTTTCACTCTGCTTCTGCTTGTGGATCTACAAGCCATGGACGTTAAACAGCGAATTTAACGCCGCATTTCACTCCGCAGGTAATACCTGACCATTTTTACTTTACTGGGCATTTTCTTGTCTTCTCATTTCGGATACACTGAGCTTGCAGAATGAGCATAAAATTTAAGGAAACGGCAAATCCTGCTGACTTTGATAACAAACATTGCAGACCTAGGCAAATGTTTTCCCATTGTATTCATCATTTTTCATAACAGCAAATTTCCTGTTTCTCCATGATAAAATGAGACCAACTGTATTAATGTGAGCTTCATGAATCACTGGCCTATAGCCAAATGTCAGAAGGCTATTGAACAGATTCAGCTGTACGCAGCCATGTCGGTTTATTTATCCTTCTCTCCTGAGGTGAACGTGACAGACACCTCGTCTCACTTTATTTCTCTTGAATTTAATCATAGAAAGCTTTCCTTCTTTATCAATCCTGGGGGATTTCCCTTTTTTTCCTTTCTGCTAAAGATGAAACTGAGAGGTGTCAAAGGCAATGTGTGATGATCTGGAGGAGTGAAACAACCAGCTGCTTCCCCTTATACATTCCAAAGTGACTTATGAGTGAGAGAGTACATAATCCAAGCACAGGCTGCTGACTCCAGATATCGTCCCATGGATGAGTTATGGACTTGAGATTATTGAAGGTGGAAGAAATGGAGCAGCAATTAAATACTATACTATGGAGTATAGACTCCAAATAGCAAGCTAAATATCAGGTTCTGACATTGTAGATGATTGAATTTTCTCGTTTCTCTCAGAGCTGATGTTCCGGTACCAGTTCCAGCACTGCATGCTTGGATGTTCTTCCGGCTCTCCGTCGGCGGAGATCAGTCCCGTCGGAGTGCAGTGGCTCCCTCCATCGATGGACAATGGGAGGTGATGTGCCTCATTCTATATCTATTTTGTTTCATAATTTAGTTTATTTATTTTATTACTAATTTAAATGTTATTATTACTTTGTTATTGATGTAAATTATTTACCTAATTTTGCTATAACTGAATATACTTTTAAGTATTTATTTAATTAACATCTATGCCACCCATGGAGGATGGGTCCCCTGTTGAGTCGTGGTCCTCCCGAGGTTTCTTCCTACCACTCCCTTTCAGGGAGTTTTTCCTTGCCACTGGCGCCCTAGGCTTGCTCAACTTGAGATTGGCCTTTTAAGATAATATAATATTTTAAAGCTGCTTTGAGACAATGCACCATTGTAAAAAACGCTATAGAAATAGAATGGAATTGAACTGAATCAAGAATTATAAATGACCTTTGCCCTAGGGCACTGAC
This sequence comes from Parotocinclus haroldoi, assembly GCA_034779995.1. Classification (NCBI taxonomy): domain Eukaryota; kingdom Metazoa; phylum Chordata; class Actinopteri; order Siluriformes; family Loricariidae; genus Parotocinclus; species Parotocinclus haroldoi. Next base: position 11,081 of record JAUZST010065385.1, on the reverse strand, counting down.
AAAGCCCCAGACCAAACCTTGGCTTTTGGATTTGCTGATAATAGTCTGGATGGTTTGTATTTGATCTAAAGTGTCCGAGTGTAAGTGAGTGTATGTGTGTATGAATGTATGGTGATGGACTGGCGTGATGGCGCAGGGGTGGTACTTGGCTTGCACCCCATGTTTTTGGTTATACCTTGGCCTCCTTGTGACCGTGTATTTAATTAGGCGGGAACAGATTGTAAGTGAGATTCTGGCTTTTTGGTCTTGTGTGTTCAAATTTGAAACAGGCTAAGGAAATACATTTAGTTGATGCTGTATTAGCAGAACCACTTACAAAGCATTTCTATGGCTCTTTTTAAACTGGCATGTGAACAGACAGACACCAACAAAGCTCAGCTACTGTTATATTTACATTTCTTTCCTTTATATGTGTGATTAGGTTTCAAAATGAAACTGGACTGACCTGGGAGAAGCAAAGTATCCCACTGCAACTTGTTTTTGGAATGATAAAGTTTTACACTTAGATTAAGAAAAGGAAATCCACAACTAACTCCACATTACTTTAGCGATTTAGCAAAATACAGACCCACACTATCAGGTGCAAGAGTTCAGGATTCTTCCACATAACAGAAAGTACCATCCACCCCCACAACAGAGAATGTGTACAAACCAGGCTTCAGCCTCCCTGTTCAGAAACGGATGCATTACTACTCAGCCAAAGTTGCCATGGAAATAGGATTAAATGTGAGAAAATACCAAAAGCCAAAATCTCTCCCCACACATACCCAAGACTTGAACAGATAGTATTCAGGGAAATTATAAATTATTTGTTGATCAAGTAGTCTGTTACTGATATTATCTAGAAACATCAGTTTTTTTGATTTCATATTCAAAGCAGAAAGTGCAGCCATCCCTCCAATCATTGTCTTCTGCTTAATCCAGATGGGGCTGCGGCCCAGTCGGTGCCCACCCGGCAACTCTGGGCACAAGACAGAGGGCCAATACACTGTAGGGCGCACACATACACAGTGACACACTATGGGACACCAATTAACCTAACAGGGAAGAAACTGGAGTACCCGGAGTAAAACCATGCAGATGCAGGGAAGACATGCAGACTCCACACAGGAAGGACACAGGACACTCTACCCTGGGATTGAACCCAGGACCTTCTTGCTGTGAGGCGAAGGTGCTACCCACCGAGTCACTGTGCTGCCAGAAAGTGCTGCATCACGTCAAATCATTATAACGACTCCAAATGGAGACTCAGTTGAAACAAATGATGATATTCCTTATTCCATGCTCTATTAACAGTACAGTACTACCAATAGTGGTTAACTGTGTTTTTGTGGGTCATTTTGTAAGTATACCAGTGCACAGGACACAATAATGTGTAAATGATGTTTGATCAGCGGTGAAAAAACGTAACATTTTTATGCCATAAAAATCATAACATGGGTACGAGGTGAAATATACTAGTCACAAAAATGAGGGAATACTTCAAAAGGAAGTAGCCCCTGATAAAATAGCCCCTATTTTTTGTGATCAGTGTACCATATAATAACCTCTCATACTTTGCCTCTTACATCAACTTAAAAGTTGTTAGTTAAACGATACTTTACATCCATGATTATAATTTTGCCATATTACCCAGCCCTAATGTCATGTTATAAAGAAAAATCAACAAACAAACAAAATCTTGAGCTGCCCCACTACAGCAGTGATTCCAGCTGACAGTAAACTGCATAACTGATGGGTGACAGCTGTTTTGACTGGAACTAAAGCAGGAACACAGTGCTCTCTTTTAAATGAGACAGACAATAATCAATGAAAAGCAGTCAGTGCAATCAGGCAAAGCAGCGCTGGTTAGTTCTGCTGAAGATGGCCCCATAGCTCTATTAATTATTCAGCAGCAGGAGAAGCAAGGCATGCTTACCAGTTACAGACCAGACTACAAAATTCTACGTCTGGTGCCCCATCCTCATGACGTCACAGATTATTATTCTGGCCTAACATTCTTCTTTGGTTAGTTTTGCAAAAGTTATTGTGATAGGGATGATAAGGTGAAGAACCTTGCTCAGGAATTATATTTGTGGTAGCATCCAAGAGACCACAAAGTAGTACCTGGAGGAACTGGAGTAAACCCATGCAGACCCAAGGAGGACATGCAAACTCCACAAAGAATGGAACTCAGACCACAGCACCCTGGTATGGAACCCAGGAGCAGTAGAGACCCAAACGACACAAGCTTTGGGTTATCAAGACCTAACACTACTGGGCAGAGAACATTCCCTCCAAGATAGAGGGAAACACAAACACACCCACATCAAAGGGACGCTTGAAACATGTGGCTACCCCAAATTGAGCAGCAAAAAGAAAAACCTCAGATGTCAGCAACTGAGCACTGTTGTCCCATATGTGGCAGAATTGTCTGAGTAACTTCCAAAAATCATCCAAGCATGCCATCCCAGTGTACATCAGACCCACCAACACCCACAGGCAATAACAGATTTACCCCAAGACACAAACTGAGCACTGTCATGTAGTGTCATGCACACAGTGCAGTGCCGCAAGGAGTGCTCAGATCTTTACATAGGAGAAACCAAACAACAACTCCACAGGTGCATGGCACAACCTATGCGGGCCAGTTCTTTGGGGCATGACTTAGCAGTTTAGCTGCATTTACAGGATTTTCTCTTAGGATACCAGTGTTCATATTTTGGGTAGAGATCACAGATGGTGGTGGATTATGACAAATGCTATTGGTCATCTTGGCATATTGGTCAAGTCTTGCGATCCCTTCCCAGGAGGTTTAACCCATATTCACACCTCAGCCCATGCACCTCCAATGACTCACAATCATGGAGCAATGACTCACTAATGGCTCACACATTGGCCCCTATGATCCTAGTGACTCATGTATTGGCAGGGTGAAACATAACTGCAATTCAGGAACCCATTACCTGTCTGGAGTGTTATCTTGCTCATTGTAATGCATGAGACTGTGGTAGTCTAGTGGTTAAGGCACTGGACTCTGGACCAGAAGGTCCAGGGTTCAAATCCCACCACAGTTGGCAAGACCTTTAATCCACAATTGCTTGGATTGTAAATCTGTAATAATTGTAAGTCGCTCTGGATAAAGAGCGTCCGCTAAATGCCTTAAATGTAAATGATATTTGACAATCAAGTAATCAAGCAGCTGCTCAGGGAACTGTATTTACAATCCTTTAACACCAACCCTACGTAACACAGCTGTTCAACCTGGAGTCGATTCAGGAAAGTACCGAAAAGAGATAAAGCACCATGGTGTAACAGTCAGAGCTTCACATACCTGGAGGACCCAGTAGAAGTTGCACTACGTCATCATAAAGAAGCAGGGTGGCCGGTCTCTGTGGAAGCAGGTACAGACTCACTGATGCATACACTGCAAAAAAAGACAGAGACTTTTAAGTAGGTTTTCTTTCATTTATTTGTTTTTTAACATGGCTGTATATCATTTTAGGGACACAAAGCCTTCATCATATACATTTTATTCATTCATGCATGTGCTTAATCCTGGTCAGGGTAGCACCAGGTGCAAGGTTAGAACCTCAGATATTTCTATTGCATTTTTCAAAAATATATTTTATGGTTATTTTATACGGTTAACTTTTTACAGTGTGCCCTGATAACTCCACAAACAAAACAAAAATGTAATTCTTTATTAAAAACTACAGTTTCATTTTAGATCAAAGTAAAACAGCCAAATTAGCACCCGACCTCTATGAGTTAAAGAAACCCTGCTCTCTCTAAATGTTTTACTAATATCCACTTATAGTACCGTTGTGGTTTGTATTTTTCATTAGTCAAAATTATAACTACACTGCCTCTTTCGACCACTGCTTTGATACTGTGCCTTCCCAACTGATTTAGATTTGTTAGATCTATTTTAATAGACTGCCTGAAGACGTGCATGTCTAAACATGTGCAGTTTCCTTGTGGAGATGAATAGCATATTGGCAAGTTAAGCATTTACACTCTTGTGCCACATTATGCCCCAGTTTTTCAAAGAGAAGAATGAAAGAATCAACTATTATACAACAAGGAAAATTACTTCTAAACACACACTGGTTGTGATAATGAAATGAATAAGCTAATGACATGGTGTCTTTTCAAATAAGATCACACCATTCATCTCAATCCGAGGAAATTTGAACAGGTAGCTAAAACGGATGGAGGTGGAAATGCTGGTCTGAAACAGCCTGAGCTCTAAGCTGTGACTTTCCATCCAAGACAAATTGAAAACAAGCTGTAATTCCATAGTAGTGCCATATCCAGGCTGCAGACACACGTAGTGGGCGTGAACTAAACGTACTGAAACTCTAAAAATGTTAATGTGGTTAGACAAATAGTAGAAATAATCGTGATACGGCAGAGCTGTTACTAGGACGTTATCTTTGGGTGGATATCTGGATTATTTGTTTTGGCAACAACAGGTTGCATAATGAAGGGTATAATTTCATTTTGAGAAAGGTGGAGGGGTCATGAAAGGAATACAAATACAGCATTCTCCTTTTTTCTTACTGTGGAGTGGTTGCTTCCAAACTCTCTGGAAACGGCTTTGTAACATTTTCAAGCCTGATAAGAATCAGTAACTCTTTTTCTGACCACTTCTTTCTTTGTGCCAAAATACATCTCTGCTACTTCTTTTAAAGTTCAGTCTTTGATGATATTCACCAAATACAACAGTGTCCACTCACGTCTGATTGTCATCCAAATGATTAAAAAAACCCATATCATTGATGATTCATTACACTATCAGAATAACTGCTAATCTTCAAGGATCACACCTAGGAAATTGGTAAGATCTTGAGATCAGAACCCGTAGTGGCTCCTGATCAAATATATAATCAGGACAGTCACTAAACCAGAGCCGCAGTTGACATACCAGTTCCCTATAAAAACGTCCAGGCACCGTAGGGCAGTGAGACACCCTGTCTCAGTAATGTCATATGCTGTCACACACTTGCACACTGTTGACAGTGGCTTAGAAATATTTTGTTTCAAATGTTACAAACAACTTTTAGGCTCCGTTCACACAGCAGGTAAAAGTGACAAAATTTTGAGTTTGACAGTTTTTATCACGCACTGCTTACAAAAGTTATAAAGGATATTTAATTATACAATCTAAGTATATATATGACATGTTTGGGGCAGTGTGAGAATGGACAGAGCCATTCCTCGGAGAACAGTGGGGGCTTAGTAAACTATAGACAGCCCTGGGTTCGAGCTGCCACAGTTGTGTCCTTGAGCCAATTAATTCATAATTTCTTGGGTTGAACAATCGTATCCTCTAAATGTCATAGTGTTATATTCAGTGTACAGGCCTTCCAGGTCTCAATTAGGAAATTCATTTAAAAATCGTCATTTTTGATATATGAATTGTCGCACGCGCGCACATGCACACACTCACACATGCACACAAGCGCACCTGCATAAAAGGTTAGTGAGCAAAAAATTGCATCAGACAACTTACTCAAGGCAGAATTCAGAACTGATTTGTTCCATATTGATAAGGGAAAATGACAAACAAAAAGTTGCATGAGATGAGATGTTGTTGGACATTCGAAATGGAAGGAAGAACAGTCACCAATTGCCTCAGTCTAAGCCAGTGAGGGAGACTATTGTTCAAACATGTCTATAATGAAGCTTTTCGGATCAAATCTCAGCTCAGAGACTTACAAGGATTAGGAAGAGCTGTGAAGGCTTCTTCTCTCACGACCCCCCCCCCTCCCTTTTTCGAGCGTGACTCACTGGCTGACTTTGCGTGACTTGCACAGAACAGAGAACAGTCCAGGCCTCAGGACAAAGGGACTGCTTTGGACTCCTCCTCTTCCATTATTGATGGAAGACAGGCAGTGAGGGCAGGTGGCAGCATCTCCACGTGTCCCTCTGCGAAAATGTAGTCTGAAAAGATTGCACTTCAAATAGCTGACTCACTGTCCCATTTCTGCTATCTGCAGCATTACCAACAGTGGTTCTTTGTATTCCTCCTGCCTTGAAAATGCCAAAAGCATGCAATCTGTGGCTTCAATCTCACACTCTCCCATTTTCACAGGCCGGCCAATGGTAACCACAAAGCTACCGGCAGGCACAAAACTTCTGATGTTAACGCACAGGTGAACAATAATGTGTCTTACGGAAGCTGTTCATTATAGACAAAGCTGCTTAATATGCACTATACACCACCTCGTTGTTTCTACACTTACTGTTCATTTTTCAGTTCTCACCATATAGATACACTCTGAAGTTCTACAATAAAACTCTGTAGTCCATCTGTCTCTCTACATACTTTGTTCATCCCCTTTATTATGTTCTCTAATGGTCAGGACCCCCCACAGGACCCCTACAGATTAGGTACAAAAATGCAGTGACCACTAAAGCTTAAATATATAAGAATAAGAAGATTATACATTGAAATCCTAAGACTTTGTACTGTATAAACCACTCGATTCTGCTATTCCAACTCCCATGGCTTATTGCTTTAATATATGCTTGTGCCTGAGGACTAGATCACCTACTGCAGTGCTAGTCTTCATCAATCACCTGACTGATTAGGAAGAATCACGTTCCTGCTTGGCTGGTGGTTAAATGGTTATTTATACATTTTGGCCTATCTGTAGGTTTTTTTCAACCAGTCGAAACTGCAGCACTTGACTCGGTGCCTCCAGCTAAACTCAGACTAAAAATATTTTGATTGACTGAAAAATCCAACTTCGGTGAACATAATTATGTTGACGTTGCAGTCCTTGAACCACCACTTTGGAGGCTCTGAGGTCAATAAGTAAGCAACATTTTTGCAATATATTCAATAACATACTTAACAATGATCACAGAAACCTCTGGAATCGTTAAAGCACACTATTTTTAGGTTAACATCTGATAAGACTTGATAGAAACAACAAAGTTTGCCAGTGCATTTGGAACAACCACAGTTTCCTAGTAATTCCCTGTAATTGACCCTATTCCAAAAATGTCTTGGGTCTCCAGAGACTCTTATCAATCAGCAAAGACCATTTACTGCAATTTAACCTCTTCAGTGGCATGACTGGAGTAGAGAATAGATTTGAGAATGTGTCTGATTTCCACTTCGACAAAATCAAGATGTTTGTACCAAGTGTCAAGTTGTCAGGGTGGGGTCCAATTCTTGTTGTTGCTAAAACTGGAGTGTGTACAGCTAAGAGGTCTCTAGCTGGTGGTGCGGACAGCTCTGAGTCACGCCTGATATAGCTGCTTAAGAAATAAAGGGTATGAGCACTTTGTGAGTGGGACCAAGCTGGCTTACAGATGTAATTATTTTGACAACCAAACATGAGACAAACAGACTATTAATAATAAAAATGGTAATAATTGTCATTCATATATACTTTATTAAACCCTTTATCCTTCATGGGTTTCAGTGAATCCACAGCCTGTCCTGAAAATGCTGGCCACAAGTTGGTAACACGCTGACGACACGGCACCTGTCTATTTCAGGGAGTTACAAACAAAGGAATGTGTAACTAGATATAGGCTGCATTCCAGTCTGTTTGAAAATGCTGAGCATATTCATAATTACACATGAAATTTGTTGAAAAAGTTTCAAATCAATTCAATATTTAGCACGTCTTTACACTCACCGGGGGGGGGGGGGGGGGGGGGGGGGGGGGGGGGGGGGGGGGGGGGGGGGGGGGGG
>JAUZST010065374.1:0-22579 GCA_034779995.1 Parotocinclus haroldoi | reverse complement strand
ACAAAAACACAGACACACACAAACACACACACACACACACACACACACACACACACACACACACACACACACACACAGATAGATAGACAGATGGATACATACATAGATAGACAGACAGATAAATAGATATCTTTGTGTATATATAAATATGTGTCTCACGCCCACATGTCTGCATAAATATAAACCTACTTTCTTTGGCAGCAACCTCAGAAGGAACTTCTCCAGCAAGATCAGCGATGACATTAGCTGCAGCCAAGCAGTGGCGTGCTTCCATGTATCGTGTCTAAAAGACAGCAGAAAAACAACTCAACCGTGGTAATTATGGAATTAGTATGGAACGGGTCATGTCTGCCTGGGATTCCCTAAGGTAGCTGAAGGTGAACATAGACTATGAGAAGCAAGCACAAAACAAGTGACCTAACACACATGTGCAGCAACTGTATAGACAGGGTGTATATGTGGGTGTAAGTGTTGAAGAGTTTCTCATGATATGCTTGTGGTCTTAATAAGAAACCGTTTTGGGCAGTTGATTTTTGAGTACTTGTGTTTTCACCCTCAACATTAGATTACTTATTAATGTATTCTACAGGGTGATTCAAAAGACACAGGGAAGGAGCTATATTTTGAAGTCTGGAACATAGCCACTATCTTGAAAGCCACCATATTGGACCAAGGGCAAGTTTTGGAATGGAAATGGAAAGGTGGCCATACATAATATCAGAGAAGACCAGAATTGTCTCAGAACTCAATTGCTCAAATCAGATTTGCAATCTCTTGTGGTTCAAAAGTTATTAACTCAGAAATTTCAAAGTTTTTTTGTCACAACAATACCATAATCATGGTAAGCACTGTTGCATCCCTCATCCCACAAATTTGCATAAATTTCTCTTTGTGGTCCTGTGACAATTGACTCACCCTTAATTTCTCTGTTTGATGTTAGAAATACCGGTTGAGTTATGTAATTGCATAAATAGGCAATACATACAAGGTACAACACCTTGTTTCTACACTCATTGTCAATTTGATCAGTTCCATATATCATACAGAAGCGTTTACAGTTACAGACTGTAGTCTAGCCACATACTTTCTTAGTCCCCTTTACTCTGTTCTCTAATAATTAGGATCTCTTCAGATTAGGTACTATTTGGGTTATGGGTCGATCATAGCACTGCAGTGACTGACGTGGTAGTGGTGGGTTAGTGTTCGTTTTGGTACTGGACCAGACATAGCAGTCACAATCACGAAAAACCACACACTCACTAGCAGGTTTTCCATTGACAAAGTTTTTGTGCAATATTTTGAGTTAAAACACCCAAATATCCCAAGAATCGTTTTACACCAGGACATGATGGAAAAGTTATAATATTACTAAAGCTGAATGTGGAAACTAGTTTTATTCAAATAATCTGTGATGTACCATGCGGTGATTGGCAGATCGAGTCACATGATTTTGTTCCACCTGATGAGACCAAAACAAAATCAGTTTCATTGATTCAATAAACAAACCGACTGGACGTAATCATTTTCTGTTCAAATTGTAATGTAAAGCTGATTAAGCGGATAAGGTGGGATGTGTTAAATGTGTTATTCGAGCTACTGTGGCAAACTAAAATGCGCAGGATTGCAAATAATTGTAAAGATTATTTCGCTAAATAAAAAAACGACTTAAATTCCTCATTTCTTGTTTGATTTACTGACACCCCTAAATTGTACTAGCTTACTTCATCTAAAGTTCATTTTGATAACTTAAATGCATGGAAACATGATTTAATACACTATTTTTCCAGCTGAACTTTCGGAAATGCGTATACCATTTGCAAAGTGTTTGGATGGAAACCCGGCTACTGGCTATTAGTACAAAGGAGATGCGGCAGATTCCGCCCAATGCAAGCAGTTGGACTATTATAACAAACAAATTGTTAAATTTCAAAAATACCAATTAAAAGAGAGGGTTCTGAACCAAACAAATGTGGTAGCACCATTCACTCTAGTTCTCTTTACAAGTTCGTGCTCTCTCTCTCTCACTCTCTCACTCTCTCACTCTCTCTCTCTCTCACTCTCTCTCTCTCTCACTCACTCTCTCTCTCACTCTCTCACTCTCTCTCTCACTCTCTATCTGTTATCCGTCTTGTTTCTTGAAAACCCAAACAAACTCCATAAACAATCTTTTTAACACACACGCATGCACACAAACAAACTCCCTCACTCAAAAAGGACTACAATCGCCAAGGCATTAAATAAAATCTGCATTCCCTGCAAAAATCTTAATCGAGTACTGTGTGTGTGCTGCTTGTATTTGGATTCACAATATGTAAACTGCGCCTCAACGAGGGGTTTCCGACCTCAGAACCGATTCTGACTTCATTCTCCCTAGTACCGTGTGTACTGTTATTCCATTGCTCAACTTTGGACTGTCTTATTCTGATTTTTGACCGCTGTTTTCAGCAAAACCATGTTTGGATTAACACTTGCATGTGGCTCTGCTGCGTTCTTGGGGGAAATACTAATAATAATAATAATAATAATGACTGCAAGCTTGCAAAAGGTTGAGAACTCCTGCATTATACCATTGTTTTCAAACAGATGGATCATTATATAGCGCACTATTTTAAATTGCAAGTATAGGGAATGATTCGGATACAGACTAATAAAGCTGTGCTCATTACTGTGTGACAGTAGCACATACACACATTTCTTTTTTTTAAACAACCACCCTGGTATACAAGATAAGCTTGCATGTACTGTTATTAAGAAAAGTACCTAATCAAGTGAACATTTTTGTTTGCTATTTACCTGCACAAGCAAGCATTCCTCATCTGCTCCGGTATATCACTTTGTACTCTAGTGCATTGTGGGATTGTTAGCAGAGTCGATTGGCAGCTGAGGTTACCGGCTTTGCCATTCAAAGACATTTTTTTGATTTTAAATTATAATTTATAATGATTATTAGACCAATAAGACACTGGGCGTTACTGATCACTAAACAACGCTTACCTGTAGCGCACTATATTGCAAACAGGGAAACATTTTGAACACAGCTAATACATAATCACAAGTTTCTGTTATCAACCATCTTTTGCAAATAAAAAAAGGAAAGGCACACAGGAAGAGGGTGGTCCTGTGTTATGAGCCGTTTATGTAGATAACAGTAGTCAGAAAACAATCTGGCTGACTGAAGACGAATTTGACCATTAAGTGTAAATGCACATGCTTAACATCTTATTAGGTTATAATTCAGATGCGTAAACTCGGCCAGCTTTGTGTTTTTCCCTGTCAAACAAGGGAATCATAGCTTGAAAATACAGCACAGTTGCCATTTTCAACCGTAATACTGTATCAAGAAATTTCCACATCAGATCATGATTAACCTGTAAAAAACACAGCTGGTTCTTAAGTACTCACTGAACCAGCACTAATAGCTGTGTTATTAGCCGAGCATGTAAAGCAATCATACCTTGGTGATATAGTACTGTGAGAGGGTGGCAGCATTGATGGCCCACTCGAGTGGGGCAAACTGGCTGAACTTCAGCTGCCTCTGCAGTGTACTATGGCAGTACTGTCCAGCTTGCTCGAAAAGCCCCAGGTTCTTATACACTTGAGCCAGGTAATACAGTGTGTGTGTATACGCCATTTCGAATCTGCCGGAATGAACATGCAAGGTAAAAAACTAACTTGTCCAAAAGCCATGATTAGAAACAAAACAGGTTAAAGCCCATTACCTCCTCATTCTCTCTTGTGGTGATGGTGCATCCTGGTCCGACACAAAGAAATCTACTATATCCAGTGGGGGCTGGCCATCCTAGGATTATTAACAAACAGCACCATTAATACTGTATATCAATCACATACCACACAGTATTGTTTACTAGAGACTGCTCTAACTAGGTTAGATTGAATTCATGTAGATAAGGGCTGTTTGGCATCATATAACGAGGCCAAAATATCTGACAGCTCTAGTGAAAGTGCTTGTTTACATTTTTGTTGAGAAGGAATCGTGCAGCAGGAAAATGTCCTAAAACAAAGCTTTGCAAACTGCCTGAAGATCACAAAATATAAAGGACGGATGACTGTCATAGACTTTCCACCACAGTCACCTTACCCAAAGGTATGGCACCCAAGTTATGACAAACGACAAACATGCTTTAAACATTGAAATTAACCTACGAGTTGAACAGTCATTAACACATACGTATTTAATAACAGAGTGTTGCGTATCTGACGTACAATGAATAACATTGTATTCAATTTGAGAAAAATGCAAAACAAAATTAGTTTTACTACTGCTCTCAGAGTTTTGGTAACCACTGTACAATTCTGTTTGCTTGGTTAAGTGATTCAACGTCATTTTAACATCTATGGGTATAAGCATGACGTTGCTGTAGAAAAAGTTTTAAAATACACAGGATATCATTTTATTCCAGAAACAAAAAGGTAATGGGTGAAAGAGCCTATCTTTTAGGCTATGTCTGGAACATAGCGCTCATCTTGAACGCCGCGGGATTGGATCAAGGGCAAGATTTTCCCAATGGGAAGGCAGTCATATGGAATGTCAAAAAACACCAAAATTGTCCTAGATTTGCAAAATGTACTGTGCTTCAAAAGTTAAAGTTCAAAACTTGTTGTTTGTCACAGGTAACTTAAGATGGATTTGACTATTCTGGTGTGTGATGAACGCAGCTGCCATATCACAGCCGCAGTCTTACACAACTGACACCCAGAAAGACACACAGCACAGTTATGTCCCTCAGCCAAATTCTGAGAAACCGTGATTGTGGATGACAAGCGACGTTGTGGCCATCCGAAGACAGAGGAACAAACCTCCACAATGATTCAGGCAGCCATTGCTCAAGTCCACAATGCAGCATGCGACATGTCCTGTGACTTTTGACTCACCCCGTATAACTAAATAGATGATATAGATAAAGTGTGGATATATACAGGATAGATCCTATACAAGTCATTGAATATGTTGTAACTAACAATTACGACTATCATATTTGATCCTTTTATAGTAAAAAAACGTTTATTGGGATCTTTGTTTAAATCAATAGCCCTCTGATTGCATTAATGACAGGTCACTGCAGGAGAATGGGCATCAGGGATAGTTCTGCAAGACTGGCAAAAGTGGTCCAACACTGTACATTTCTACCAAGGAAACTGAAACATAGAAATAGCCCAGAACAAGAACTACACAGTTTCTAGAATAGTTCCAGTTGGCCGTTTTCTCCGTATTAAAGTGGACCTTTCTGCAAGATCATTTCCTAATTACACTCAAGTTAAAAAATATTAACCGGCAGTGACGCTCAAACATACAGAAGTCGTCAAAAATGCAATACCAGCTTATATCCAAAATTGAGATGAAAAACCTCTTAGAGCTATGAAAAGTTCCAGCTGATGCAACGCTGTATAAATAATCATCACTGTGAGACAGATTATAAATATACAAATAAATATGGATAACTGGTTGTGCCTCAAGTTTCACGTATTTGAATTTTTCACAATAATGCTTGTTGCCCATAGAAGTGTGTCAATGTGGAGCAGGAACTAGAAGGTCAGAAGGTCAATTCATAAAGGTACCTGTGACTTTCTTTCAAACATACCTCTGAACTACATATAAATGATATAACACTGAAATTTATTACAAAAATGTGATATAACCGAATGTCAGCCTACATGTTTTTTGCTAGTACCACAGAGAGAAAGCCAGGCCTGCTAGAACCAACAGATAAGAATACAGACTCTCTCCGGGAACCTGATATTAAGATTCATTCTTTAGCTCACGCTACATGCTCTCATTTGCAGTTAGGTCAGTGGCTGGACTGGCCTGGCCATGACAAACATCATTCGCTGGTTATAGCAATGAAGATTTTGCACTTGTGTGTACTTAGATCTATAAATTTTGGGCTGCAGATCACAAATTCACATTACATTTTCTATCATTTCGTAGAGATGAGCCATTTTTGGGAGTTCATGGGTTAAACGCCAGTTTGGACTTTCAAAAGGTATGATGATGCCGTTACAGAACTTAATGCTAAACTGTAGCAGTAAACAGCATATTCCATATGGTGGCGCAGTGGCTAAGGTACTGCACTACTGACCAAAATGCTTCAAGGAGGTTTACTCAAAAGGGTTCAAGCACCAGCACTACCAAGGTCCCACTGTTGGGTCATGGAGCACGATCCAAGTATCCAGTTAGCAGTTAGCAGATTTGGGCATTTAGAACTATGCAGTAGAGCAAACGTCATCACCTCTTTTATGTAACGGGCATAAATGTTTTTTGCTGTTTCCAAGAAGATTTGAGCTTTCTCAGTTTCGTCCCGTCCAGCCCACAGGATGCCAAGCTGGTTCTGTCAATAAAAAAATAAAATGAGATAAAAAGAGAGAGAAAATAACTGATTAGACGACAATTCATCTACAAAACAGAATTCATAATACACTACGTGGGGAACAGGCATGTAGCACCATCTGGTGGACTTGAGCAGAAATTAAACAAATTTCATAAGGCGTTTCATAATACTGTACAACTTGCTAATCATGGCTGTTATAATAAAATGTATATACTAAACCTTTCACCCTACAAACTTTTATAAGTGATCTGAATTTAGGGAGGCTTTGTCACACTAACGTTCCACAAGGCGCTACAGTTTATAAGAATCCAAACCATATTGGTGCAATACATCCATACTACAATAAGAAGGGAAAAATGAATGGCTAAATTAAATTGAACAATCAAACCATTGCAACACGGTATCTCGGTGGGTAGCCTCACAGCAAGAAGGTCCCGGGTTCAATCTCAGGGTGGAGCGGCCTGGGTCCTTTCTGTGTGGAGTCTGCATGGGTTGACTCTGGGTACTCTGGTTTCCTCCCACAGTCCAAAGACATGCGTGTTAGATTAATTGGTTTCTCTAATGTGGCCCTTCGTGTGTGTGTGTGTGTGTGTGTCCCATCTACTGTTGTTCCTGCCCTTGGGCCCAGAGCTGGCTGGATCGCGACCCTGAGTGGATTGTGCGGAAGATATGAATGAATGGACAAAAAACACATTCCATAGTGCAACACCTACTAACTTACTAGTGTACACACCCAGTATCACTGTTTATTTAATTCACAATATTGACTATGCACTGCTTTTAGGACGAAGCCCCTATGCCCCCAAATTACTGTTTAAGCTTTCCAACATTAAAAAGTCATGCGTTAGGTCAGTTGTCCCCTCTAATGAGTAGGAGTGTGTCCTGTGATGCAACTGTCCAGTGTTGGTGACCCTGACAAGGATTAAGCAGGTGTGAAAAGTGAGATGAGGAAACTCATCTGTATGTTCCAAACCTTCATTGACTGTAGAGGGATCTTAGTCACCCTGTCCCCCCCAATGAACACATAACTGTAGAGCAGTTTGTAAGCGTCCATGCTGATGCTGCACATGCGCTATGCAGGGAATAAGGCGTAGGCTACTGGTAGGTACGTGCCGCAGTTTTTTTAAAAGGAGACGCTGCTGCTTTTAGATCATTGCCTAGTGCTTTTATTGTTGCTCAGATTGATTCATGAACAAACCTACCCTGACTTGTATGCAGAGAGAAACGTTTTCCCTTGTTGTCGTATACTGATCCAGTAAATTCATACAGTTCATTAAATACTCCTCTCCGGCGGATAGCTCCTCGGTTTCGATGTGATTCAGCCCAAGATAATAATCGATCACACCGAGTTTAGCAGCTCGCAGGCCGGCAGCCGAGTCTCCCTCCAGCGCAGCACCGGTTCTACCGCCCGCAACCCTAAGCTCGCTCCCGTCTGCCGCAGCTCCCTCATCCTCACCGTCCTCGCTGCCCCAGCTCTTCACCGTACAGTAAATTTCCTTTAGCAGATCACGAGCTTTATACTTGGAGCGGAAAGGGTCGTGTTCAGGATCTTTTCGTGATTCTATTTCGGAGAGATCTTGGGCTCGCCGAAATAGCTCACACACGGTCCTCCACTCCCGGCTGTTGACAGACGCCATGTTCTTATCCAAAAACAAAGTAACGACACGAAACGTACGCCAGGGGACAGTAACGGACAGTCTGCGTTTTCAGACGTTATACACGGCAGTTAGTTCCGACCACCGATCACGTGTATGGGCTATGGTTCCGACCGTCCAATGTGATTGGTTGAGAGGTGTTCACATCGCGCTGATATTTGTGATAACGCCACAGCTTCATCACACCAAAATGGTCTCACGCTGATGACGACAAACTTCATGGAGACGGACATATAAGATATGCAAATAATGAAACATACATAGCAATTAACCCAATAATATTGCTTAATTAGTTTAGTTGCTTCAGTCATTCATGCAATCATTTGTTTTCTGATCTGCTTAATCCTAGCCAGGGTTGTGGGTCAAGACTGCCTCCTAGGGCCCAGCACAGGGCGCAAGGCAAGAACAACTGCAGGCCACTCTGGCCTGGATGCTGAGTTTCCTCATGATGGTTGGATGATCAGTTAAAAGGCTGAATCCCATTTTGATTGACAGCTGTATAAACTGTTATTGTTGGTGGCAACAATTGGAGCTGCGGGTATAGAAAGGATTTACTTTTGTTTAAAAAGACTTATCTTACAACAGTAACACAGTGGGCCATACCATCTAAGCAGGCCAGCTCAGCTGGTCATTGAGTCACTGGTCATTGAGAGGACACTGGTCAAGTCCCTGGAAACGCCTACTTGGTATGATGGAAGCTTTGTATAAATAAATTGACACATTTTATGATGTAAACCGACAATGAACTTCCCCTTTGAATTACCAGCAGCTGTTATATGGTACGTTCTTTGCGTGGTGAAGAGTAAACTGTAGAAAACACAATGTAATGACCAGCATTTTGTGTCTATTGTGTGAACTTTGACTGATTACAGCCTCCAGTGATCTTGGGTATGCATGAAGTTTGCACCTGGATTTGGCGATTTTCTGCTATTCTTTTCCCTGGTTGGATGGGGAACATCAGTTGACAAATAAAGTCTTTTTTTGTTTACATCAGACCAGAGAATCATGTTTTTCACAGTCTGAGAGTAATTAAAGTGCTTTTTGCAAGCTTCAGACAGGCTTTTATCTTTCCTTTACGCAGGAGACACTTTTGTCTGGGCACTCTGCCATAAAGCCCAGCTTTATTGAGTGTTGCTGTGATAACTGACTTTCTAGAAGTTTCTCTCATTGTGATCACACAGGACCTTTGTGACCACTGGGTTCTTGGACTCTCCGACCAAGGCGGTTGTTCCAAACCTCTTCTATGTAAGAATTATGGAGGCCACGGTGCTCTTGGGAATTTTCAGTGGAGCAGATTCTTTTGTAGCCTTCTCCTTCTCCCTGCCTGCACGTCCTGCCTCTGAGCTCTTCAGGCAGTTCTCTCCTCATCATGGATTGCTTTGTTAACTGATTTACATTGTTAGCTGTGAGACATGTCTTGCTGTCCACTTGCCTTGCTTTAATGGACAGATGTGTTTCATTTCAATTAGTGACCAAGCAACCAAATTTACCACAGGTGGAGTCTTAAGCAAGGTGTAGAAACATTTCAGATGATCATTTAGAGAAATGAATTAAAATTTAAGTCTCATAGCAAAGGGTCTGAATATAGGGTGATGGGGGAAACCTTTTTATTTTATTTTATCACAAGGCAAAAAAGTGAAAAAGTTAAAGGGTCTGAAGAATTTCTGAATGCATTGCATTTCTTGGCTCAGTGGTGTTTCTAAGGTCTGTCCTACTAATGTTATCTGTATGCAGTAATGTTATCTGACTGGGAACATTAATCTCACCAAGGTCTTTCACTGTTACACATGGAGAAAAACGGGAAGTCATCAAGTGTCACCATATAATCCTTAAACTCGTTTATAGTTGCCTGTGGCACAATTACAATCAGTTCTGTATGATCAGAATCCAGTACAAAAAAGTTGCTCAGCATCCAGTGTTTAATACCCTTTACGTATTCCTATTGAGAACACCTAATAAAGTGACTGATCAGTGCACTTTTATCTACTAAGCATTTCTAAAACTCCTAAGATAAAAGGAAGAGCAGATATGGGTCTGTGATTTAGGAATACGTATGGATCTGGTTTCTTTAATTGTGGCTTGATAACTGCTATTTTCAATGATTTTGCCATGTGATCAATACTAAGAGTTGCATTTATTTTTTAACAGTAGTTCAATGGCTGCTACTAGTAGTAGTTACTGGATGAGATTGAAACTGCATCTAGAATACAAGCTGATTATTTAAAGGATGAATTCCATGCTGCTAAACAGGAATAAGAGACTAAAGAACATCTGCTGATCTGAACTCTTTAACCTCCATGCAATTATTTATCAAAGTAGCTGACACGGTTGGTGCATTCAGAGCTGCCTCTCTGATATTTCCTATTTTATCAAGGACATTTTTCATAAATTCTTTACCAGAGTTGTTGGTACAGTATCTTTACTTCAGTGGTTGTGTGGTTGTGTGGGCCTTGCTGGTGTCTGTCTGTGGTTTGGCCTTTCGACTATGTCACCTGACTATCACCTCTTTACCCTGCTGTAAGGATGATTCACAGCAGGAAACACCACTATGTACACTTGCAACTAGACCTGCTACATCTACACTGTTCTCACTGTCACTAGCCCTCTAATGTCCGGATGTGTGCCTGTAATCTTCTCTGATAGACTAACTGTAAGCTTACACTTATCAGAGAGAAGATCATTACTGTATATCAGACAGACACAACTCAAATGACACCTATGCTGAACAGCTCTGCTTCAAAAAGCACCTCCGGCAAGGTGAAATCTGGGTTGCACTTGTTTGTGAGAAAACCCACTCATATCCTCTAGGTCATGACTGCCAACTGTAGAATGAAGAAAGTAACTGTGATTAGTAACATTCATATTTAAAGTTGAAACTCATCTAGGCAGGAAGATTGCTCTGGCTGTTCCACATACTCTGCAATGGCAAGACTTACTGGTTTCACATCAACAAATAAAATATATACTTCAGGTCAATTTCCAGGTAAATAATAACACTGAAAGAGTACTGACCAATTCCTCTAATTAGAACAAATGTATCTATACTTGGCAAAATGGCCACATTAAGCCCACTACATGCACACTTTATTTTATCCATAAGCCAACAGAGAAGCCTACATGGAGTTGTGTCTGACTAGATACGAGGCATGGATTAGTGACCAGAACCAACCAGAACAGGACATTTTGACTCAAGTACATTCCTAATTATGCATTTTTTATTAAAAAACAACATGCGTCCACGGATATCTCGTGCCATGTTGTCAAATCACACATTTACACTTGTTTGTTTTTGCATTGGAATGTGTTGCCACACAGTCATGAGACATTTAAGCTATCCAACAGTGTCTTCAAGTTTTTGAGGTGTCTTTTTAAAACATATTTTAGACATCTTATACTGACGTTCAAATGATGTCAACAACATGCATTTAAAAGAATGTAAAGTTGATGGAGTCCAGAGTCAACATTTTTCAACGTCTTTTTAAAACACATACAAAGCCCAATACAATAAACAATAAGATATAAATAAGATGAAATAAAAAAATATTCTACAGACGTTCAACTCTGGTCCTTGACAGACGTCAAGACAGTGAAACTGACGTGATACAGACATGATTTGAACGTTCTTTTGACGTTGTGTGTTTGCTGGGTAATAGTGCTATATGGTATGCAGAATATAATAGATAGTGACTTGTGAACCATTTTGGACAAAGACTGTAAGTCCTGGTGCCTTAAATGGTCAACAGGTGGTGCGGTGGTGCAGCTCAGTGCTGAACTTTCGAGGTAATGTTGCCAAGTTGGGGCCATATTTGCTTGGATTATAAGTCCTGACACTCAGGATTGGAGTGTTTGCTTAAAATGAATGAATGACTGTCAGTGGTGTCGTACTAAGTGACCTTCAAGTAATAAACATAAATCCAGAGTTAAAAATCTATAGCAGTTAAAACTTTAACATGGGCACACAGTCTTTTTTTACAAGGGGGTATCCAAACATTTACAGAAGTATTTGTCCTTTAAGTATTTTCCCAATACCAAAACGTCAGTCTATCGGTGCCACATGCTTGACTGGGCATCAAGGTGTTGTATGAGCATTCACAGTCTGATGTTTTGGAACCAGGAAATTTGTCTTTACAGTGTCCATGACTGATCGTAAACTCAAAAGAGGCTGGTAAAATATAACCACAATCCAAAACCCAGAAGTAAATCATTTACACAGTGGCTCACACAGTACAAATACCAGAACAAAACATTATATGTACATAATACTGTAGAAATCACTGCAGTAGCTTTTACGCAGGAAATTCCTCAAGAATAAATAAAAACAGTGGAAAGGTTTTAGTGTATAGAATTATGTCCTGTTTGGATTAAAGTTTTTTGAGAAAGTCTTGATGAGAATATCTTCCAGTCGTCCCTTGAAGCCATATAACAGCAGCAGTCAATCAACGTGGAAGATGTTGTGTAAAGAATTACCAATATGTTAAGAGGTTTTACTACAGACACTTGCAGAATTTGATCAATTTAGCTGGGATGTCAGTATAATTCAGATCAGTTCACAGTTGTTTGGTCCTTGATCCATAAATCTTGTTGAGCATTACATTTCAATTTCCTCAGTTAATTAATAATTTTCATGGTTAAATATGAACCTGATCTGTTCTCTAGTACTTGTTAATACCTTTTATGGAATGCATTATGTGTTAAAAGTCTAATGACTGAGTATTTAAGGTAGACTGACCTGCAGTCAGTCTGTGCTCGATCTGTGGGAAGTGACAGTTTTAGTTCTCTACTGGTGGGCTAACCAAACCCTGCTAGAGGCAGAGAGACATTTTAGACAGTGAGTTGCAAAGTTATTTAGGAAGTGACGTTGTCGCATTCTATCAGGAAACAGAGACGTGCTTTTAATGTGTATAAGTTTTGAGCTGCCTGCTCTCTGCCTTTCTACTATAAAAGAAGTGGAAAAACCTCATTTGATTGCAAAGTTTGATAAAGACTCGAGGTGTGTACTTGTGGACCTACACAGTTTTAAAACTGGATTCCTTTTCATAAGACATAAGGTAAGTAACTTGCATTAAGAAATTACAACATCTGATAGATTAGAGTTTTGTGGTTAGTGCTTTATTGTGGATACATCTGCAAAAACATTCTAGTTTCTTTCAGTATTGTTGCATTACTTCTTGCCTAGCCTAGTAATTGAAGATTAACATTAAAAAGATTAACACAGACCACAGAGAGTGACAGTACAGTATCAGTGGCACTGTGTACTGAGTACAATATTTTCCAGAACAAGGTTATGTGAGAACAATGACTGTTTTTATGATTTTCAGTACCTTGACCTCATTATCTTACTTGCATTTCATTCTTGACAACTTGGCTTCTGGGTCACAAAATAGGTTCACTCTTTTATATCCTATTTAGGGATATGTGGTGTGTGGATTTGCCACATTACTATAATGGGATTCATTGATCATTTGATGATCCTTTTATGAACTTGTCCATCATTTTTGCTCATTATGAATGAATTTAACCAGGAAGCTCAGGTCCACTTGTTTTAAGGGACAGTATCTTTTATTTTGTATTATTTTTGTAATACAGGGTTATCAATGACAACCTGAACATTCCTGTTATCAGTATCCAGCTTCAGTACCATTTAGCAGACCTATGGAATCCACAGAATACAAAAAAAAAAATGTTAGAATAGCAGCTATAGTTAATACATCTAATCTAAAACATATCCCATCACCACAGTCTGCCACACAGAATTCAACATCTCAATCTACCAATTAAGACTTCTATATTTAAGAGGAGAAATGGTCTGGTACTATTCATTTCAATATTAAGAATATCTCCAGACATGAAAAGCTGGACCAGCTGGATCCAGTTGGATACAGACATTGTTTTAGTAACACAAACTTGGTTAAGAAAGCAGATACATGTTACCAATGTGACCTAAATGATTATAATCTGTGTAGTATAATCTGTAACTATAATGCAAGATGTGGTGGTGTGGCAATGTAGGTTTTACAGTCTTGAAGCTATTAGTGTGGAGAACTGCTTTGGAAGTTGAACTGCTTTGAAATTTGAAAAATAATGTTAATACTGGACAAAATACTTCAATCCCGGTCACTGTGTTGCTTAATAAATTAATCTGTAAGAAGTATGAGAGGGCTGTGCCAGCATGAATAAAATGACTCCTAATAAACTAAAAAGTAAGTACAACCACGAAGTCCATCGTGTTTTGCGAACACAAATCATTAGCTAAAGTCCTTCCTCAAAGTTCTTGTCTTTAACACTCAGCAGCGGTTATTGTGCTAGTACACGTACTATGCCTGCTTTCAGTGATGATGTTAACAAGCTAGACAAATAAATGCATAGAGCCACCCTCTTAACTCATATTTTTCATAATAAAAACATTTTGTTTCTGTTCATTGACTTTTGCTGCTGGAAGGACTGCATAGAGTTGCTTAGATATTGGTACTATTTAACTGAACAGCCAACATGATGTGGAAGTAGGTAGCCACAAAGTTATAAACCTAAATCATATACCAGAACCCAAAGCTGATATTCAAGGTTTAGGCACTGTTTGAGTTTCAGCTGATATTAATCATATTGTTTGCACATTCCCAGTATGTAAAATATATTGACGATGCAATTTCAATGTTCAATTTGTGTCACAAATTCTGCAATGGCAGCCACTGGAAAACGGCAATGCTCTTTTGATACAGTTCAGATTGCTTTTCAAAAACTCCCAATTAGATTAATTAGATTAATTCTAAATACAGAAAACATATATTTTTTACTTGTTTTCCCAGTTTTTTTCCCTTTCTGTAGAGATGTAGTGTGTTTTACTATGCACTTCAGAAAAAAATGTAACTTTTACATCAGTTCTAGATTATGGTGTCTTTACGTTCAAAAATGCACTGCTCACAAAATCTAGAGGTTATTTCATGTCAAATTTTCACCTCATTTTTCTGAACACTGTAGGGGAAAAAAATTCCAATTCTGTATATCGTTTCATTATAGACGACTCGTGCAGTGCTCACGCTATGTTTTATAATAAATGTCCTCTCTATTTGTGTAGTTATTGTTTGCTTTTTATCTACAACCATCTACAAAAATCTGGAAACGTAGGGACAGAAAAAAGACACATTTTAAAAATGCGGTGTGTATTACATTTAGTTTGACTTTTTAATTAGATAAGGTAAATTGTTGAATTTGTTAATAAGCATCCATTCCTGCATTGCAGGCTTGCAGTACATTCCAAAAATTAGGAGAGGAAAGTTTTAAAATAATTTTCCTTAAATAATGATCGGAAGGGAATGGAAGTTGAATTAGTTCATTTGGAAACAAGCTTAATGTTTTATCCCTCGTGACTGTTTCACTCTCAGCTGGTTGGAAAACTCCGCAAAGCTTAAAAACAGCACATTAGCACAATGACAGATACCAGCACCACTGCTTAACAACTGAACTGGCGATCGGTTTCCTATGTGAATTCCCATGTTTAGTAATTACAATGTTTTTATTTTTGAGGAGCAATGAAGAGCAGATGATGTACAGTTTCTCAACAAATATGCGTGAAACATATCGAAATGCTTAACATTACGTTCCTCAAAGAAAAACTTTGAGAAGAAGAAATAATTGCATGTTTCATTCTTAGCATTTCTGATTTGTGTTGTCTTGCTGAAAAATGCATGGACATCCCTGGAAAAGATATCTTGAAGATTGCTTAATGGTGCAGTGAAATGTCAATACACTTTTCTGGAAATGTAATTGAGCCTTGTCGAGGACACTGACACAACCCCATACCATGACAGACCCTAGCTTTAATAGTATGGATGGTCCAGAGCACACAGCATCCATTTTTTCCATTTCTGTTTACAGTACACATTTGCACTGGGTGATGATAACTCAAAAAAGTTGAAACCACATCCATGGTTAACATAGGATTTCTTTTTTGTACAGTAATGTTTTAACTAGCAGATTTGAATGTAACTCCATATTGTAGTGCTTAACTAAGGTTCTGCAAAGCAATCATTACTTATATCAGCTGTTGCTGAATAAAGGTTCCTGATACAGTGCTGCCTGAGGGATCAGAGATCACAAGAGTTTAGCATAGGTTTGCGTCCTTGTCCTTGAAATTCCTCAACATTCCTCCGCATTTCTTGAAGCGTTTAATGATTTTATGCACTGTATGGTGAAATCACCTGTCAATATTACTGGTTTGAAATCACGACATTATTTTTACCTCTTACCAGCCCTATTTTGCCTCAGCCTTAACTTTTTTTGGAATGTGCTGTAGGGCTGAAATTCAGGAATTGATGTTTATTAATAAGAGAAATGAAGTTGAACGGAAAAAAAATCTTGGATTATTACTCTCTGCAATGAAATAGTTAATGTAACACTACATTTTTAAAAGGTTTGATTTGTCCATAACATCCCACATTTTTTCTGATTTGGGGTTGTACATTACAATCGAGGACTCCCTTTAGTCTAAATCCAAGTTTGAGAACAGAATTGTATAATATATTGGTTTGTGTTTATCACAGGCTATGTTGCAATCTCGGAGAGGTAAACATTTTGGGTTTTTTTTTACAGCAAAGCCTGGATGTTCCACCATGTGTACACTATTAATTGTACACACTAGTGAGGCCCAGGACTGGGCCACATACCTGAAACTTGTCCTAGAAGCATCACATCACTTTCAACAAGACTCTATTTCTTTGTTTCTCATCGATGAAGAACACTTAATGCAAGATGAGGATTGTTCCGCTTTTAGCTCAAGCAAATGCATTCTGCTTTTGGTCTCAGTGGCATTTTTAGATATTCAGAATGAACCAGGCTTGCGAAACACATTTGAGAGGATTCTTTACCCTCCTAGCAAAGTAATAGCATTTTTGTGTGGGGTGTCTGAAAGCGATGGCTTAACTGACTATTTTGAAGACTGGGACAGTTGGAAAAAGCTTGATTCCGGAGACGAACCTGCACTTTATGTCTCTACGGTCCTTGAGGTTATTTCTGAGGGTATGTATTCTTTCTTTCTTTGACAATATTAGGTTAGGCACAAAATTGCTGATATGGTAGGACACACCATATAGGAGAATTTGTTAGGATTTGCTGAAGGTAGTTTATTTTTACATTCTAAAAGCTTTTACATTCAAATGCTAATACTAATGTAGATGTAATAGATGTTGAAGCTTCTCGTGGAGCATTTAAAATCTTTTTTTTTTTTTTTTTTTTTAAAGAAAATAATCCCCATCTTGAACATCAAGACACGACTGAGAGTAAACTCCAAGTGCTGATACAAAATATGGATCTATCCGTAGAGGAACCCAAGGAGTTACCTCAACCTGAGTTTAAATCGCCAGAAGAATTCCCAGATGTTTCAACTGAAAGCTTACCTCAAGCTGTGCCTCCCACTTTACCAGAAGAAACAGCATGTCTTACTGTCCAACCTCAGAGAATACTGTGTGGGGTTAGTACTCAGATAGTGAAGAGCCATTCGTTTTCATTAGCTTTTAATACACTTTTAATATATTATGTCAAACCACCAAAGCAATTAAGCATGTTTGTATATGTAAGTTCTCAGTGCTAAGTTAAGATCACACCTTATTTTGTGACTGAGCAATACAATACGGTTTATGAAGAGTTTGCCTTTTGCTGCACATTGTGGCCTTATTATAATATCTTTCTAATATCTCCGTCTTTACCTTTCCAGACTCAAGTGGATGTATATATTGTAATGAGAGACAAGTTGGACACTGAAGCCAGCATGGAAGTGAAATTTCAGTGTGAGCATTCCACAAAATGTGTACCTGGAACTGCTGTGAACGAATATGTTGTTAGAGTTCAGTCACCTGGTGAGTTCCAGAAAGCAGAACTTCTGTTTTTAGTTCCTCACTTAAGCTTTCATTGAATTTGCATTTTATACGGTCGAATAATGCCTAGTGTTTGCTTTACATTTTATATTTACGGAATTTAGCAGACGGCCTTATCCAGTACGACTTACAATTAATACAATCTTACATTCCAAGCTTTGGTGGGTTAACTTTGGCAGAGGTGGGATTTGGACCCCGGTCCAAAATTTTAACCGCTAGGCTATCACATTCAGATTAATTGCTAACAACTAAGGATATACATGTAATGGTAATATATCATTATTATAGTTTTCCATTCATACTCTTTTCTGATCGTATCACAGATATTTCCAGTAATTCAACCACTTTTACATTTTGTAAGGAGTTTTAGACTGTTATAGAAAGTGTGTTAAAAACAACAAATACTTTGCCATTTTGTTGCTATTTGCACATATTGCAAGTTTAACTTAATAACAGAATTTCTCAAATGTGTATGTTAAAGTGTATATGTAAAACTAAATGAGTTGCACGTTCAAATTGATATGTATGAAAATCTAGGAAGTTGTCCAGTCAATTACCTCTTTAAACTCGAAATGCTAAAGATCTGTATACTTAATGGGTCAAATATTGTAATAAGAACACACTATCTTAACTAACACCGACAGTACCAGAAGATTCAAGTTTTATCTGTAGAGTTCATAGAATTATTTGTTTTATGAAATATTTGTATGGAGATTTTAAACTGTATTTCTATTACTTTTGTCAAAAGGCTAAAATATCCTTTTTAAATTTTCATTGCATTACTTTCAAGTCTGCGTCACAACATTTCATGACTTATTCTCTGTCGGAGGGCTGCCAAGGTGTCATGATCAGATCACAGAACGCTTCAGAGATTACAAGAGTCATTCTATTTAAAGCCAAATTTTAGCTATGTTTTTTAGCAGCTTTTTTCCTGTGTACCACCCGATAGAGGGTGCTTGTCTGTTTATGATTGAAGCTGCTTACTTACAGTAATAAGCAAAACACGTACGGGTGATTCTTCAGCTGAGGTTAACGTCTTGGTGCTGAATGCTGAAGAAATGGCAATTTAAATTTTTTTAGGAAAAATATCTTAACTCACGGCTTTGCTAACAATTATAATGTGCACATTAAATACATATAAATAATGTGGACATTTTTTGCACAACACTTCTTTAACTGCCTAAATGGTAACGTTGGTGAACAAGCCTACTTTATGATCAGGTGGAACATATGATTACATTTCCAGACTATATATGAAACATTTCCAGACATCAAAATGTCTTTTTTCTCTCGCGGCTGGCATTGGTCTTTGCTTCTATAGTTATGACACAAGTTTTTATCATTTTATTAGTGCTTTTTCTGAGTATTGATGTTTAAAACATAAAAAATGGAACTCTTAATGATTTTGGTACATATTCATCCTGATGGATTTATATGTCTGATATGTAATAAAGTACTGTATATCTAACATTTATAATCTGGTGATATAAAAGTTTCCCAAAATGAAGAATCACCCATAAGGAAGTATCCAAAATCATCCTTGTTCTTATCATTTCGGCTTCCAATGGACTAATGGCGTTCCATATTGCATGTAGAAAGAAGGGAATAGTGAATAGGGCCTTATTAACAACCCTAAGCTACAGGAGCTTAACAAGGCCAGAGAAAACCCACTGTTAAGATAGTATCGCACACACACACACACACACACACAAATAAACACATAAGCAAAAAAAATGCTTCTGTATTTAAATATTAACGTTTTTAATTCTGCTGTGCTCAGTGTGGAAAATCTCTGATTTCTAAACCAGAAATGAGTAATGAGAGAACGTAAGAGTGAAAGTGTGATATTAATAGGACATATTATGCAGTACTTGCCTAGGCTGTCAAATAAAAGTACCTAACAAATGTTGCTTTTAAATATTATTGCGAATGAATTCTTGTTAAAGATTTGTAAATATTACTCTCATGCTGGACTTATTTCCTAAAATAAACTTCAAAACAAAATTAAACACTCTATTTCTACATTGATTTAAAACATATTCTAACTTCAATTGCTGTGTTTTCAGATATGCCAGCCGGAGAGGTATCTTTGTACCTTTGCAGCGAGGGGACAATTGTATGTTGCACAAATGTGACGTACTACACGGAAATGGAGGAAATTAGCAGTTATTTTGAGAAAGTACTGAATCCAGTGCAGTTTATGTGTCAGGTACAGGCACGATACATATGTGACCTACTGCTAATTCATCTTACATGCTGTTATTTCTCCACACAAAACCATGAGACAGAAATCTAAACTTACTGGCCACTTTATTAGGTACACCCTGCTAGTACAGAATAGTGGAAATTGCATGGTCAGCAACAATACTTAGGTAGGCTGTGGCATTTAAACAATGCTTAGTTGGTATCAAGAGGCCCAAAGCGTCCAAAGAAAATAATTACAAAAATAATCTCCAAATAATTACATCACCGCTAGCCTAAATTATTGCTACAAAGCAGGATGGATCCATGCTTTCATCTTGTTTATACCAAATTTTGAAGCAGAAATCGAGACTTATTAGGCTATTAAACTTGTTTCCAATCTACTATTTTCCAATCTTGGTAATCCTGTGCATATTGTAGCCTCTGTTGCCTGTTCTTTCCTGAAGGGGTGGCACCCAGTGTGGTCTTCTGCTGGTGCAGCCCATTTGGTTCAAGGTTCCACATTTAGTGCATTTAAAGATACTCTCTGCATACCTTGGTTGACACAAGTGATTATTTGAGCTACCGTTGCTTTTCTATTAGCATGACCTGCACTGGTCAATCTCCTCTGATCTCTGGCCTCAACAAGGAATTTTCACCCATGAAATTGCTGCTGATTAGATAGTTCCTCTTTTTTGAACCATTGTCTGTGAGCCATATGGATGGCTGTGCATGACAATCCCAATAGAAAATCCCTCTGAACTTTAGCAGGTTGTCTTGGCCAAGTCAACATTCCTAAAAGCATAGAGTTGCTCCTTTGTGAGGCTGATTTAATATTTGCTGTAACAAGCGGTTGATACCTAATAAAGTGACCAGTTGGTGTATATTGTCTTTGGTTACAGTTCATTAATTAGTCTTTTAGTAGTGCAGTTGATCTTTAATCAATTAATATTAATACCTTCAGCATGGGTGTTCTGGAATTGATCATTTTGTTTATTTTAGTTTAGTTTAGTTGCAAACTACTGCACTTAAAGACTATAACATTTAACATTTGTTTTTCAGACATTTAATATTACATCCAATGTGCCCGAGGCACTGGATGACCTGCTAACAGTTTCACTAAAAAAACAGATGCCTTCAAATGGCCTTCAAGTGTTTGGAGTTTACCAGCTTGAAACAGACAACACGTTAGCAAGTAAGTCTTTGTTTTGCATGCCCTGAGTAACAGTTCACATACAGTATTTAGATTCTTGTGGATTCAAAGAACAGGAATGGTACAGCATTTAAAACAATTAAATGGGTTGGCATTAGATATACACATAAATGAAATGAATATTAAAATTGTTCTCTTTGATTATTCAGAACAGGAACAGGGGGACATGGAACTTCCTACTTTGCTTCACTTCTCAGCAAAATATGGCTTAAAGAAACTGACTAGTACACTACTGCAATGCCCTGGAGCCTTGCAGGCCTACAGTATGGTGAACAAAAATGGAGATTACCCAAATACACTGGCAGAGAAAAATGGTTTTCCTGATCTCAGACACTTCATGGATGACTATGTTGTAAGTTCACAGCTTATGTGGATCTGCATCTTTGCAAAAAATGATGTATTAATTAATCTGTACATAATGCAAAGGACAGCCCAATGACTCCTGGTTTTATTATTAGAATACATTATAAAATGCATGTATGCAGCTTTTTTGTTTGTTTTTTGCATAAAAGTCTAGTGATACTGCTGTTACCTGTGATAATGCTTTTGTTTATTGTCACTCATCCAGGAAACATTAGACCTGGTTAAGACCCAAATAGAGGAATCACTGCCAACTCCAGGAAATGAGGACATTTATGAGCCAATGGCAAATGCATCACAAAATTTTGTTGCCAAATACTCTCTTCAAGAGGATGTCTACGAGTCCATGATGGAGCTCAATCCGGATATAGATTTGTGTAAGTCTTACCCAACAGTTGTATGTGTAAGGTTGCTTTACAAAACTGATATTACTAATACATATAAAAGTGAAAATAAAAGAAATGTAATCTCCCATTTGCATGAATAACATGTTTTGTGAGTAGGTAGTCAAAAACTAGCCCAGGGCATCTCATGGAATACTGTATTATGAATACTTATGATTAACATTAACAACTTCACAAACTTAAAAATACAAAATTAAAATTAAAACTATGACATGTCTGCACATCATTGTGCACTGTATGTACATCACTGTACTGATTATTATTTATTTGCTAATATATAAGACATACACTCACCACACACTTCACTGGGTACACATAAGAGGGTGACACAGGAGTGGATTCCTGTCCCATCCCACTCCCAGGTCGGAATGAAAAAAAATGTCCTGTCCCATTCCTGTTAAAATGACTCCAACTCCCATCCCGCTCCCATTCAGCATGACTCCCATTTTCCTACACATTTTTAGGCAATACAATTAAATTTAATCTTATCCCCATTCTTTTTAAGATTAGTTTGTGTTCTGCAGTTTTATTTCAAAGGATATGGCAACAGGTA
>JAUZST010065363.1:0-22581 GCA_034779995.1 Parotocinclus haroldoi | reverse complement strand
AGCATCTCTGGAGAGACCTGAAAATGGCCGTCTACCAACGTTCACCATCCAACCTGACGGAACTGGAGAGGATCTGCAAGGAAGAATGGCACAGGATCCCCAAATCAAGGTGTGATAAACTTGTTACATCTTTCCCAAGAAGCCTCAAGGCTGTCCTCGCTCAAAAGGGAGCTTCTACTAAATACTGAGAAAAGGGGCTGAATACTTATGACCATGTCATATTTCAGTTTTTCCTTTTTTTCATGCATTTTTTCATAAAATTTCTACATGGAGCAGCGATACGGCGGCGTTTTTCAGCTTACAGCCTTCAGCTGTCCTCAGCGTTCTGGTTCTCCGCACTAAAGCGTGTGATGGAAGCGAGCAGCGAAGGACACACTCGGAACAATAAAACGATGAAATCGGCATCGCCTGGCTGAATGCGCGGAGTTTTATCGCCTCGGTTTTTTTCACAACACTCACAAAGATGTCGTTTGTCCCAGACTTTTTTTTTCTAAACAACAAGTTCATCCACGTCCAGCTCGTAACGCATGGTAACGAAGCTCCTGATGCTCTGTGACTCTGAGTGATAATATTAACATGGATATTTCATATTTCAACACGTACCCATCCCTAATCGAGTAAAGGAAGTTATAGCGGGATCCCAGACCTTCGATAAACACCCTCTGATTTTCTTTTGTTGGTACAAGAGTGCATCTTAGTACCAAGTCGGACCCATTTTATTTTATCCAAGGTTCTTTTTAATGTATGGAAGTGTATTACCCTCCATATTTAGGCTTTATTGCCTGCATCATTAACAGTTATTGAGTCTTGGTTATCCTTCTACTTTCAGGGAGTTTTTCCTTGCCACTGTCGCCCTAGACTTGCTCAACGTGGGATAACATAAGATTGTAAAGCCGCTTTGAGGCGATGCTCCATTATAAAAAGCGCTATAGAAATAAATTTTGATTGATTGATTGACAGTGCCATTATCTCACATTATAGCACTCCCTCTCGAGTATTATTACTTCTGAATATAAACCATTACTGTTCTCAGACCCTCGGTGAACAGCTAAATGGGACCTACTTCATTACAATGCCCTTGTGTGTGTGTGTGTGTGTGTGTGAGGAAGAGAGAGAGAATATGCATGCCTGATTCTGTGTCAAGTTGCTACGAAGAGAATTGGAGCATGTAACATTATGGTGGATAATGACAGATGGAGACCTGAGGCAGAAAACAATATGAAGTGTGTGTGTGTGTGTGTGTGTGCACGTCTGTTTGTATTACATTGTGGGGGCCCAAAGGTCCCCATAAAGACAGGAAGATCTGTATTTTATGGCCTTTCGCTGGCTGAACTTATTTTTTATGGTTTTGTTTTTTGTTTTGTGAGATTAGGGTTTGGTTTTTGTTGCAGTTTTAATTCGCTTCAGTAATCATTTCGCTAACGGAAATGGAGTACCAAACCTTGTGCGTGTCTGTGTGTGTGCTACCTAGGTCACCTGGACATGTGGCACACGGCTCTGCCCGTCCCAGGACATTTCAGGATGGCCTACCTAATTATACGAGCTGAAAATGACACGCTCGCGGAAGAACAGAAGTGAGGTGTAAATAGATTTGCATTTTCCATTCACTAGAGGGCGTAGCTGAGACGTGTTTTACACACGGCCGCCACCGGACCAAACAGGATTTCCTTATCCCTGGTGTTTGTTTGTTTATGTGGCTTTATTATTTTTTTTGTTTATGCCGTCGCTATCAGTGGCCATCCCGGCGAAACACAAGGTTATATCCATATATCCAAGTTCCTCTCAAGGTCAGTCATATAAATGCACACAGACGCAAGTCAATGATAATTTAGAGACACCAATTAACCTAACACGCATTTCTTTGGACTGTGGGAGGAAAGCGGAGTACCCGGAGTAAACCCACGCTGACGGGGTGGAATGGTTGACAAGGACATGCAGAAAGGACCCGGGCCGCCCCACCCTGGGATTGAACCCAGGACTTTCTTGCTGTGAGGCAGTGGTGCCACCGTGCCGCCCCTGTCCACACTTTAGGGTTCACAAAAACCCAACTACAGTCCCGTGTACAAACGAGCACGCGCGAGGCACCAGAGAACGCTTCCGTTCCACCTTAAACGGTTTTGTTTGCGAATAACACGGCGCTACGTAGGACACCGCTGAGGCTCCGCCCACAAGAGTGATGTTCGGCCTTTCGCTCAAGGCTGACGAGGAACCAGGAAACTTTGAGCTGTCAAAAGGCAGCCTGTCAGTATTTGTCCTAGAGAAAAACACCCAGTCATAAAGCAGCCGCGGGTCAAACTCCAGCTTAGACCAGCAACGAGCAGCTCTTCAACACCGCAGAAGTACGAACCATGTCGGGACAGCCGAGATTCGTGAGTCCGTTCCACAGACCGCACTGTTTATCGGCAGCAGCGCCGGCTGGAAAAGCAAAGATCACTCACCCGGGGAAAGCCATTTTAGCCGGTAAGCTGAATTTTGTACGCGCTCCAGCTATCGTTTAGGGTTTAAAGGGCGAGCCTTTACTCTGATGTGCACGCGGACTTTGGAGCCTTTGTATCGGGAACGTAGCCGATCGTCACAGAACTGCTTGTAGCCCATCATCATAGTGCAGAGAAACCAGCGTGTGTGATGTGAACTCATCTTAACAGGCATGTTCACATCATTTATGACTCATGAACTGCAAGGAAAGTGTCGTTTCTAGGGTTAGGGTTAGAGGACGCACACAAAAATATCTTTTCACTATCTAGGGAGGGACAGTTGTGGCTACGCACCAGACAACGTCTGATAAAGTCCGATAAGGTTATTGATCATGTATGATCACTTAACTATGCAAGTTATGTTAAATCTGGGTGTGAACAAGTGGCAAGAGGATTCGGAGCTTAGCGGGATGGCAGCGTGCAGAGAGATGAAGCAGCGTGGACCTCGGGACAGGTGCCAATGTCCCAGCGCAGCATGTCTAAGGATGGGGCGATGTGACCACAGTACTGTATGCGGCCAATAACAGTCCATAACTGCACTACAGTGTCCAATAACAGGGACAATACAGTGTTGCATCCTGGACGTTAAATGACATTCAAGCAATCGTGGGTTAAGGGCACCCAACTGTGGCGGAGGTGGGATTTGAACCCTTGATTCACCCTTGACTCAGCTCCAGAGCCCAGTACTTTAACCGCTAGGCTACCACAGTCCGAGAACTTGATAGGCGAATGTGCCAACCACTACGCTGCGGAGACAGGTGGTGACGCAGGCTGTATTACAACCAGGAAGAAATGTACGGTGAAAATCGACGGCAGAACCATGAAGTGGCCAAATTACCATCAATAATTCATAGTAGAACTTTACGGTCAAACTGTGAAAGTTTACATTAAAATTGTCAAGCAATTTACGGTTTTACTAGGAACATTTGTACAGTACATTTTTCCTGGGTGGTTACACCAATTTAAAACGATCTCTGGCAATGAATGAATGAATGAATGAATGAATGAATGATAAAAAAAACGTGTTTTGGGGATCAATGATCCATCGTTGCTTCTAATTATTTCTGTCAATCTGTGCTTCCTCCTACCACCCGTAAAAGCAGTCGTCACGATTTGGGTAAATCTGATCATCCCTGTTATCCCGGCATGATTTCACAATATTCCAAAGAGCGACTAGCGATCTTGTTGAATGGTTGGCCGAATGGCTGTCTGTAGGAACCCCTGTGAGGTTTATTTAGGTCAGGTGACTGTCCATGACAGTCAGCACTTCTTGATTTTTTTTTTTGTCCTCAGGTTAGCTCTGAACTTGTCGGATTCAGTTCCGAACATTTGGTCTCGGCTCTCGGTTCTCAAAACTCGATTCGCAATTCAGGAATCACGATTCAGGACTCAGTGACTCAATGGTTTAGATCTACAAAAGCTCCCTCTTGTGTTTATGGTGATTGTCTTTCTTTTTCTATCTGCAATACTGGATTCTTAGTGCAAAATATTTCCCATGAGTCCTAAAAAGTTATAAGAGCCACCCGAAAGGAAAACAGTATCTGATCCTCCAGGATACTGAGTTCACCAATAGAGTAAGTGTTTTGCTTTTACTGTTCAGTTTCAGTCTCACTAAATTGCATGAGATGTTTCAACTACTTCGTATAAAATAAGCTTTGTCTTCATGATTTTGGCCAGCTGTAAGTTAATGTAGAAGTTTTAATCTGGAAGAGGCTTTGCTATGATACAGTACAGACTGTACTAAGCTGCTCGCTTCATGAAACGTTGAACTTATGAGGGATTTGTCGGTACCTAGGTTCTTCATAAATGAAGGAGATTTGGAAATCAGGGATTTTCTGGAACGTATTCATTCAATTGAAACGATTCCTTATGGGCACAACTTGCTCTGTTCTCGTCGTTTTCGGTAGTAATAAAGCCTTCTGGAGTGACGGGAACTGAGGTGCCACTGAATTTGCGATAAGCATTTCGGATTTTCTGTAACGAAGCTATGTAAGTTTTAATAGTAGAACTATTTCAGAGTTGTCAATGCTGTTTTTTCAGTATATTGGCATTTCCTAACGCATTAGATAGTGGATGTGAAGATCAGATCAGATCATCAGGGTAAGATTTTTCGTCTTTTATCCCAAAATCTGCCTGATTCAGCCATGGAAACTGTACTTGAGGCCTTTAACTGACCTTTAGCTGACTGTAGTTTCAGACTCTGTTTGTCCAGTTGTGTTAAGTTAAAATGGGCCTCTATTGATGTGAAATGAATTACATTTTTAGCGGTCCCTCCCTAGACACCTTTCCCCCCCATCCCCCGGTATCTGTGAGGTGAAATTCTGCCCATCCGTCTGAAACCTTTTTAAATAACACTGCAGATGGTGAGCTTTAATTTCCTCCCTCTAGTATTGCATTAGTGAATCCGTTTCTTTCTCACGCCTCGGTGCTGTGTTGTGGTATTTCTCATTATTGATGTTTGCCCACATCACAACTTGACATCTGCTGACTGCTCGGTGTGTGCGATGTTTTTCATGAGTTCTTCAGGCTCGCCCATTCTCCTTAACGAAGGCGTGTGACGGCTCAGGTGCTACACGGTCGCGACCCGTGTCATTTTTGATCCGTGCTGGCATTTGAGAAAGCATGTGCGCATGTAAATGATGCCTTGCTTGCTTGAATTTGTCCGTTTATAGAGGTAGTGCCTGCTTATATTTCTGGTATAACCCGAAATGATGATGTCCCATGCAGGTCAATAATTATTGCCTAATGTTTTGGTTAATTAATGTAATCTAAAAGTCATTCTCTGTCCCTTAATTAAATAATCTAAGATAGTGGTTGGATTTTTTTTTTCTTTGAGCCTCCTCACGAATATCTAAGAAATAGATATTTCCCCCCACCACCATCCAGCACATACACAGAACAAAAGAATAAAGGGATTCATTACAAGTATTTATTGGCAAAATCTAACATAAATCGTATTTTTTTTTGCTCCTTTAAAAAAAGAATTAGCGAAAAATCAAACAATATACTTTACAGTAATTCAGAGATTCCAGAGATTTTTTTCTTTTATTTTGTATTTCTCGAGATCCCTCTTCATTTATGAACTTAATGAAACCAAAGCTGATATTCCTAAATTCCACAATGGCCGTAATTTTGCCGAAACAAATGTTAGGTCTGTAATTAAGACGTATCAAACAGCCAGAGCTGTAATTAGCCGGCCTGGAAGAAGACATAAGCGTAGACGATGATAGGTTACTAATTTGTAAATCTACAATTACACTACCAAACTATTTATTTCAAAAGAGTACGAGAAGGAAGCTTTTATTTCATCTGCCCATAGAAGCGCTTTGAGTCGCCAGACGGCGCCAGAAATTCAAATGGAAGCAGGTCAGACAAGCAAAAAAAACCAAAAAAAAGCTATTGTTAAAACGTTCTCAAGATATGTTTGATATGAAAGGAGTCGAAAAAGTATTTAAAGGTATTTTTAACGTGCGATTAAGCGTATCAATCACAAAGACCTTTTTATTTTTAACCCATCGGTTCCGTATGGTTCCAGTAATTCGCGGGTTTCCTTCTCCATTATTTATTAGTGTTATTAAGTGGACTGCGTCCTTGCTTGAATGTCAATTGCCCCTCTCTTGGCCATTTTGGCGCTGTGCCTGAGTGAAAAACGGCCGATTGGTGGGCCTGGTCCTTCTAAGTAATTACATTTGCTGTGGGGGATGTACAGTAGAATAAAGAACAGGTCTTTGAGGCAGGGAAGAATTTGCGGTCTTCTGTTTATGACAAGACATCATCAATGGTGTATTTTGTTAAGATATAATAGCATGACCTTATTTGTAAGCATCTTGCTTTGGTTAATATCATCTAACATCTGAGCCTCTGTTCCCTTAAAGGGACATGTGAGTGTGTTTACAATCCAACCAGGATTATTGACCTAAACGTCAGCATGAGAGGCCCGGCCGCTGAATCAATGACTCAGCCATTCAATAGAAACATCTGACTTTTCTGGTTTTGCTGGCATGCACAGTCAGAGCAGACCCACAGGCAGGTCCAAAAGGTCTGTCCTTGTGTTGGTCAGCGTGTACAGATAAGAAACGCTACAAGTATGCGTCGTTTATTGTCCGCATTACATTGTGCCGGATGTAAGAGCAGTCACGTAGTCTATTTAGGCTAATGTAATGTGTATATACAGTATAAGGAGTATTTTTTTAAATTAGAAAATTTGTGCGCAAACGATACATGCATGTGTCAGATACAGCTGAAAACACGAGTGGAACGCCACCATCGACACTGCATCGCTAATGAGACAAGTCTAGAAAAAAAACAGTATATGTACTACGACGATACCGTCCAGTGTAAAAATGTAACACTTTATAGGATGGTAGGAGGAACCTGCTACTTTTGATTGACAGATGTTAAAAATGGATTGGTGCAATATTACGAACACGGAACATCGGATGGAATAGATGAAACAGAAACTCGACGAGTAAATGGGACCCAATTTATGTACATTAGTTATAGGTGAGAAAGGATATACAGGTAGTGAAGGAGAGCGAAAGGAGTACTATATACAATAGGGCAGGCACATATAGTTATGAACACCAATACAGCTTTGTTACAATTCAGTTTTGGAAGGTCATCCGCACAAACACGAGTTACGTACACCGAAGTGTCCCTAAACACATCAACCGAGTGAGCTTTTGATTGAATGACTGACTTCTGGTCTTCAGCTCTTTAACTCCCACCTCTGTTTGTTGAGCCATAGCATTGAGTTTCTTACTAATCCGAACAAAGTCCGATTTCAAGTGCCAATGTAGAAAGCCTAGAAACCTGTAGAATCTGACAGTTTAGAAATCAGAAATTCCTATCCCATAAAGAGAGCTGTATTTTACTCCAGTAATTGGATTACTCATAGCTTGTTTCGCGGCCGACTCTCAGTCCCTTGATGGATCATCGATCTCCACACGTTCCAGTATTTTGGCAGGATAGTAGAGTAGTTTGCCATTGCTTTCTCCACCCCTCCCCATTTATCCGGGCTTGGGACCGGCATGCAGCTGTTTCCAGTCAATGACCATTTAGAGACACCAATTAACCTGTCTCTGAACTGTGGGAGGACACCAGAGTATCCAGAGTAAACCCACACAGACACGGGGAGGACATGCAGATTCCACACAGAAAGGACCCAGGCCGCTCCACCCTGGGATTGAACCCGGGACCTTCTTGTTGTGAGGCAGCGGTGCTACCCACCAAGCCACCGAGCCACCGTGCCGCCCTGTGGTTACAATTTTAAAAAGGCACTTTTACAGTGGTACAATTGCAACTGTGTGTGAGCCTTTCCCGCAGTTGCCA
The DNA here is from genome assembly GCA_034779995.1 of Parotocinclus haroldoi. NCBI lineage: Eukaryota > Metazoa > Chordata > Actinopteri > Siluriformes > Loricariidae > Parotocinclus > Parotocinclus haroldoi. The sequence goes on along the minus strand of JAUZST010065363.1, from coordinate 14,776 downwards.
GGTCCGCATATTCTAAACATAATGGCTTTATTTGACGTCGCAAGTTAACGCGAAATTGAAGGGAGCGAAACGGCTATCGCCCACTCTGAAAGGCAGTATATACTCAATAAAATGAAAGATTATTTAGTATTTTAAAATGTGATTATTTATGATAGGGATTTATGTCACGTGTTTCTGTGAGATTATTGGCTGGCTGCAAAGTACAAATCCGATTACTATGTAAACTCACGACCTGATTACTCAAGTGCAATCTAAACTCGTGGATCTGACCAAATCTTGACTTCCTGAAGTTATCGGATGTTGACTGGATGGTCGTTAAAGGGCGCTGACCTGCATTATAAAAATGTCTGCGTCTCCAGCACATGCTGTCTTTTCGTCTTTTCATAGCTTGGATTTTGCTCCAAACTTGGCACCTTCTGCCCGTCTTGCGATATCATCCTGACCACAACCTTTGCTCCGGCACTGATAGTCAGCACTGTTTTAGATAATGAGTAATGAGAAAGGGGGGAGAGGGGTCTGAACCGTGGCTTAGCACATAAGGTACCTGACCTCAAATCCCACCTCTGCCGCCGTTGGGGTTGGGTCACCCTTAGCCCACAATTGCTTAGAACTGTATCAGTTTTAAGTCGCTTTGGGCAAGAGTGCCTCACCCCTTTGTCCAGGTCCACTGAGTGATCCCTTAAAGTATAAAACTTGACTCTTTGCGGAATCAACCTCATTTTTGCATACTTAAGTACAAAAACATGCAAAACAGGTTGAATATATCCTCGCTCATCCTTTTGGCTCAGCAAATACCTGTTAAACGGCTCTACTGGTTCCTGCAGAACGGGTATTTTTAGGTCTGCTGGTATATATTTTTGTGCATTGTGAACCAGTTTACAGTTAAACAGTTCGATTGTATAGAATGACTTTAATTAGTTAAGTAAGCAGCAGTTTGGTGAGTGGGAACCCCATGGTAATGAGAGGATTTGGAGGAAACTGAAAAAGACTGCGTAATGACTATGCTGTTTTTTTCCCTCCTCCTCCTCCTTACTACTGGTATGTTACCAGATAATGTGTTAGGCAGGCGGACGTTTGGGCTCAGAAATAGGCATGAATCGGTGGATTGTGTAATAAAGGAGCATTTGCTTGGCATGTTATGATCTGAATGACGCAGCATAAGGAAGTTTCGTGGGGCATCGCTGCATTTTCTTTTTCGCAACAGCTTCCCCTTTGCTTGTTCTTCGGGAATCTGCGGGTGGCACGGTGGCTCGGTGGGTGGCACCGCTGCCTCACAGCAAGAAGGTCCCGGGTTCAATCCCAGAGTGGGGCGGCCTGAGTCCTTTCTGTGTGGAGCCTGCATGTCCTCCCCGTGTCTGCGTGGGTTTACTCCGGGTACTCCGGTTTCTTCCTACAGTTCAAAGATATGCGCGTTAGGTTAATTGGTGTCTCTAAAATTGGCCATTAGCCAATTTTTGTGTGTGTGTGTGTGCTCCCTATTATGGATTTTTTCGCCCTGTGTAGGGTTGTTCCTGCCCTTGCGTCCAGGCTGGCCCTCGACCCAGTGTGGTAGATAATGAATGAATGAATCCAGGAATCCAGGAATCCACCATTGATTCACCAGGAAAAGGCCGGCTATCGTCCGTGATTTTTACAGGCATAACGGGCAGTTTCATGGGACACTGGGACTTTATAGCCAGTATATTGTACCCACTCCGCTGTTATTAAATCCCATCCTTAACTGTACTGCACTGGGACATCAGGAACTGACCCCGTGCCCAGTGCGTGCACAGCTGAGTGTAGATCCAGCCTGGGTCTATTAGTTTGGTGCTCAGTGCTTATAAGGAGTGCCGTGCTAGTCATGGCACTCCTTGGCCTATGCACACTCACCATTTTTACTTCTCTCTCACCAACACATCTGACTGCACAATGGTTGTCTTTTTGTGTACTGGTTCATCTCTCTGTGCACTCTGGTTCACCTCCCTGTGCACTCTGGTTCATCTCCCTGTGCACTCTGGTTCACCTCTCTGTGCACTCTGGCTCATCTCCCTGTGCACTCTGGCTCATCTCCCTGTGCACTCTGGTTCATCTCCCTGTGCACTCTGGTTCATCTCTCTGTGCACTCTGGTTCATCTCCCTGTGCACTCTGGCTTATCTTTCTGTGCACTCTGGCTCATCTCTCTGTGCACTCTGGTTCATCTCTCTGTGCACTCTGGCTCACCTCTCTGTGCACTATGGTTCATCTCCCTGTGCACTCTGGCTTATCTTTCTGTGCGCTATGGCTCATCTCTCTGTACTATGGTCATCTCTATACTACTATGTACCATGGTCTCTGTGCTCGCTGATTCATTTCTCCGTGCACTATGGTTAATCTCTGTGCACTCAGGCTCTTCTCTATGCACACGCTGCTTTGTCTCTGTGCACTCTTTATCACCGTGCTCTCTGATTCATCTCTGTGAACTGGCTCACCTCCCTGTTCATTAGTTTATCTCTTTTTGTACTCTCTTTTGTTCGGCCCTCTGTGCTCAGACTTCTTTCTCTGCACGCTGGTTCCTCTTTCTGTTCCCTGGTTCACCCATTTTCTACTTTGCATTTAATAGTTCTGTTCCAAAGTCTGCGCTGTCACGTCTGACATTGCAACTCTATTTTCAGCGAATGTGTCTGGCAAGGTAATATATGACTAAACAGATCAATAATTTAACTAATAAGGATAATAACCTTATCGGACCATGGGCGTGTATATATGTAATCGGATCTCGTGCAAACGCATGCGGAGCAAACCGGTACATGTACAGAGGGGGCCAAAAGTCTGAGACCACTAGTGAAAACGCTTCTCGTTCAAACGTTTCTCACACTGAAGTACGATTTAATTACAAATCGTACGATCAGTGTAACGTTTAGTTTTTCTAATAACATATCAATCGAAGAATTAGTTAGTTGTACTGTTTATGTTTACCGTTACGCAATTTTGCTAGCCCACTACCGTGGTGTCCTGGTGGTGCCTTCAGGCTGGGTTCGTGCAGTTTTTAGATTAGAGTGGTGTGGGATGCAAACCTTTTCTGTACCGGGTTATGCAAGCACTAATGAGTCTTAAGCCTGAGGCAAGAATGCATCTACGACGCTCAGTGACGTTCTCAGAGGAAAAATGACAGGTCCATTTAATATAAGGTGCAGTGGGAGATCTGAAGGCCTGAGCCCAGTATAGTCCTGTTAGATTTACACGGACAGAACATTTAGTAGACAGAGTTATCAGAATTGCTTTATATTGCTTGAGCTAGATTTTTTTTCTAATTCAATTCAATTCAATTCGATTCAATTTGATTTCTATAGCGCTTTTTTTACAACGTAGCATCGTCTCAAAGCAGCTTTACAATATTACATTATCTAAAAGGCCAATCCCAAGTTGAGCAAGCCTAGGGCGACAGTGGCAAGGAAAAACTCCCTGAAATGGTAGGAAGAAACCTCGGAAGGAACCAAGACTCAACAGGGGACCCGACCTCCATGGGCGGCCTAGATGTTAATTTAATAAATACCTAAAAGTATATTAAATGATAGCAAAATTCGGTTAATCGATCAATAACAAATTAATAATAGAATTTCAATCAGCAATAGAATAAATAAACTATAAACTGTAAAACAAATGAATTTGTTTATTCATAATGGGCAGTTGGTGAAAGAAAAAAAAAATCAAGAAACAGTATCAATGAGAAAAGGAAATTTTACAATTAAAAGATGAAAAAAACAACCTGAAATGGTATGGCCTAGAGCATTTCCTAAAGATTCTCCTCCAGAAGTTGCAAAGAAAAACTGCTTTTATGTTATTGTTCATCAAAAATGAAGGTAAGATTCGTGAAATTCACTCTCCTTAAGCTTGCAGGAAATTCTGGAAGCGCTTTTTGTGCACTCAGACACAGCCTAATGAAGTGGCTGTTCACTTAATGCGAGTGCCAGTATTGATTGGGGCATGACTTCTGTATATTGGATGTCCTTGATCTGGATCCTTCTGTCTTCGCGAGGGGAATAACGTGCATGTTTGCCTCGTAATGAGCATGTTTGCACGTGGAACGTGTTATTAGCGCTCGGTTTGTCCCGACAGGCGCAGTGTTTGCAGAACCTAGTCCTTTTCCCGTACCGTTTAACTGTAGGACTTGTGGCTGGCCGACACACCCCTTCAAATCTGGAGAGCGGCCAAGGGGTGTATTCTGTGGGGAGAAAAGCAGGGAGCCAATAGCAGGCTGCCTCCAACCCTCTGCTGTTTGATGCTCCAACTGCAGACCTTATGGGCTGAGACTTTGTTAAGGAGGCACCGGGTCCGTTATGTTTGAGCTCTGATAAGCTACATAGCACCCTCAATTCATTGTTTAGTCTTAGATGCTCAAACCCTGGTTATTCCAAGGATATTATGGCTTTATTCAGCCGAGGTGATAATATAAAAAAAAATATGCATGATATTGATTTGTAATCCTTCGTTTATTCATTCGTTCGTTCATACAATCTAGGTCAGGGATGAAGGAACCTGAGGCTTAGCCAACAGCAGCACCATCCATATGTCATTTGGAATAATATATTAGTCATAACTGTCAGATTTTTATACATCCATCCATTATCTTACGCTTATTCCAGCCGGTGCCCGTCCGGCAACCACCAGTCCATCGTAGGGCGCACACACACAGTCACACACACACTAAGGAGCACTTTAGAGACACCATTTAACCGAACATGCCTTTGGGCTGTGGGAGGAAACCGGAGTACCCGGAGTAAACCCACACAGACACAGGGAGGACATGCAGACTCCACACAGAAAGGACCCAGGCCTCTCCACCCTGGGATTGAACCCGGGACCTTCTTGCTGTGAGGCAGCGGTGCAAGTCACATGTCATAATAATTCGGACTAAACTATAGTCATATATTTATTAAACACGTTGATTATTGACTGTGTGATTTAGCTGATGTAAGCGTTTGTATTTAAGAAATGTCAGAACTCCTTTTAGCAGTGATTCTCCACCCTAACATCGTCTGGCCAGATCTTTTACAGATATACAGCTCAGTCCATTGTCTCCTCATCGCTGACATAGCAGCCCAATTCCACGGGGCTCCCTCCATCATGCTTCACAGTTCGAATGAGGTTTCAGGATCTGACGATGGGTCTGTAACCTGGTACTCACTGATACAAAGTTCAGTCCAAATTGCCAACGCAGCAGTCCCGATCCGTGAGGCTCCTCTCCATGCTTCACAGGTGGATTTTGGTTTCCGAACAGATCTGAGCAGGGCTGGATGACATGGCCCTAAAGTCCCTAAAGGCCCTAAATGTCACAATATGGATGTTTTTACGTCGTTTAAAAAATGAGACCTGTATAATTGCAAACGATCCGATATGGCACACCCCTAGTCCTGAGTTACTTTGGATAAAGGTGACTGCCAATGGACTCTGGAGCCAAACCTCAGCCCCTCAGGAGCGCTTGTTTCCAGAAACTGGTTATGATCTCTGTACCACAAGTGTACATTTGTTTATAAAAGTACAGAATGTGTTTGGCTGTTGTTTGGCTAAATATTTAGCCAAAATATTTATAATAAGTAATTCGCCAGGAAACGAGGGCCGTTCCAGACCGATGAATGTTAAAAGTATGTAAACTGGATTACAGCCACTATAAATGTTTTGAATAAAGTTTTTTTTGGTTTGTTTTTCCAGGTGGGATCGCTGGGGGGATCGAAATCTGCATCACTTTCCCCACAGAGTACGTCAAGACCCAGTTGCAGTTAGACGAGAAGGCCAATCCACCACGCTACAAAGGAATCGGTGTGTCTCGTTTTAAACCCTCTCTATTTAACACCCAGTCTGCAACTATTTTAAACAGTATCTATTATGTAACTCTATCAAGTGTCTGTCATTTTGAGAGCATGTCCACATTTAGGTTCTTTGCCCAGTCCTGGTCGTGTGAGCAGGGCCAAAACCAGCTTTCCTTTAAAGAACAGCTATCACATGTCCAAAAAAGGTTCATATCACAAACGCGCATCAACCTTTTATCAGCGGTCCAGAGTCTGTGAACTTTGAAAGCGAGCTCGTTTTTCCTCACCGCTTGTTTGCCAGCACTGATTGCTCCACTTGGGAAAAGTGCTGTGCCATGGCAGCAAGCCAAAGCTATGGCACGCTTTCCCCGAGTTCCATTTGATCATGACTCTCTGACGTAATCAATGATTTACCGCTCAGGTTGCACATTAGCAAAACCAGCATGGAAGTAACTTGCAGTGCCAAAGTGTAGGAACTAGTACAGCAAACGGGCCGGTCAACGTTATTGTGCAATAGTTTCATTAATGTTTGATGAAAAATAGCTTCTTTTCTTTCTACAGCTGACTGCGTGAAGCAGACTGTGCAGGGTCATGGGGTAAAAGGTCTGTACCGGGGCCTCAGCTCACTACTCTATGGCTCCATCCCCAAAGCAGCAGTCAGGTAACCAAAGAAAAAGCACATCGATCTATATTAATGCTACTAACGATTCAGTTTTATATGAGAATTTCTAACTAAACAGAATTAGTCAAAGCTTTGTTTTTGCGTGTGTGTTTGGGAACGGAGAGTTTAGGGCTCGGCTGCGTGATGATTTTAGTTCCTAGAGCGGATAGATGCACGGAATATATTATTGCTTAGACGCAAAGGTGGATGGATTGGATTAACCGTACAGTCACGGCCGACTCTGGGTCACTTGATGGATCGTCGATCTCCACACGTTTCTGTCGTTCATCGATGTGATCCATGAAGTATTTCGGCAGGATAGTGGAGTAGTTTGCCATTGCTTTCTCCATTCCCCCTCCCCATTTATCCGTGCTTGGGACCGGAGTGCAGCTGTTTCCAGTTACACGGCTGTGGTGTTTTGCATACACAAGTCAGTGACAATTTAGAGACACCAATTAAACTAACGCACGTCTTTGGACTGTGGGAGGAAACCGGAGTACCCGGAGTAAACCCGCACAGACACGGGGAGGACATGCAGATTCCACACAGAAAGGGCCCAGGCCGCTCCACCCTGGGATTGAACCCGGGACCTTCTTGTTGTGAGGCAGTGGTGCTACCCACCGAGCCCCCGTGCTGCCCCATGAGAACATTATGAAATGATACTGTTCCAGCCCACTTGGTTTGCAATAAAATAGCGATTGTGATGTCGAGACGCAGAGAGGAATCGACTCAAAATAACCCTGACCTTCTATAAATAAATTCATTTGAATGGCTGTGGCTGGAGGACAGTAGAACTGTACGATGTGTTAGGTAATTCACACCTAAGCGAACAATAGGCTCTTTGTTCTGCTAAAACCAGCAAACGGGTTTTCACGCAAATGTGTTTTCATCCCTTGTGTTTGCGCTCGGCTCCAGCAAGATGACGTCGCTGACGGAGGACGTGAGGCGTAGCGCGATGCTGTGCGTGCTCAGCGTGCCGACCATGATGACGAGCCACGACCTCATGAAGTTTGTGGCGCCTTTCAACGATGTCATTGAGCACATGAAGATCATCCGGGACTCCATGCCCAATCAGTACATGGTGCTCATCAAGTTTGCCGCCCAGGTGGGTTTCGGTCAGCCCTGGCTGCCGTGCAGTCGGGGTGACTGCGCTAACCGCCACACCACCCAAACAAATTGTGTTGTTGGACAAAGAAAGCACAGGACATTTTAAATGGCGAATAAAATTATTTAAATTACGCATTTGATTTTAACACTTCAATTATGGCTTAACTGTTACGCCTGCCACCTTGTATATTTCTAGAGTTCTGTAGCCCTGTTGAAATCCCAGTTGATCCCATTGATTCCTCTTACCTGTCTCTCAATCACATCCCCCGCTATTTAAACCCCTTGTCTAAAAATGGTCAGGTTAGAGATTGAGTGCTGAGTTTGTTTGCCTTCGTTTTTCCTCTCCGAGTTCATTGCATTTCTTTGGCCCAGCCTGACACTAGTCTTCTTTTCAGTCCCTTTTTTCGTTCTTTGTTCTCTTTCAGCTTTGCCGTTCCCGACCATTTTGATTGGATTTCGGTCGATTTGCCCAGCTTTGATATGCATGTTTATCAGTAACAGAATAGTGGGACTGGTGTATTCAGGGATCTGTATTCTGTCTCTATAGATCTGTTGAAGCTGATTTTATTATTTAATATTGAATTGAGTTGAAAATGCTATATTCTTGCCTGTGCATCTTTCCCTAGGCTGACGCTGACAGCTTCTACACGACTTCCAACGGCCGCCAGTTCAACTCCATTGAGGATGCCGTGTGCCAGCTGGTCTATGTGGAGAGAGCCGAGGTGATCAAGTCTGAAGAGGTAGGACTTCTTTGGGCACCTAAGATCTAGAGACCTAGATCTAACCCTAGCTCTCCAGCACTTCTCAAGCACTTTTCATGCTTGTTTCCTAATGTTTAAAGGGGGCCAGTTTACCAGTGATGGACCTGACCGAGCTGCCGAAATGCACAGTGTGTCTGGAGCGCATGGACGAGTCGGTGAATGGAGTACTGACCACCCTGTGCAACCACAGCTTTCACAGCCAGTGCCTACAGCGTTGGGAGGATGCCTCGTAAGTAACACACCCCATCTGCATCTCGGGCCATCTCTCGGTCCCTCCTCACATTCATAATAGGGTTAGGGTCTCGATTCGGTTCTGAATTACCCTGTGATGGACTAGTGTCAGGTTAGGATCCATGGGACGGATTCTTGAAAGCTTTATTAAGAAAAACAAGAAAGTTTGGTACATTTAAATGCTTGCTTTGTCTAAGAAAAAGACAAGTGTGAGGCTATTGTTTAACTTGTATATGTATATATCCACACACACACACACACACACACAATTAACCTAAGACACATGTCTTTGGACTGTGGGCGGAAACCGGAGTACCCAGAGTAAACCCACACAGACATGGCAGCATGCAGATTGCACACAGAAAAGAAGAAAAGACCAGGCCGCTCCACCCTGTGGCTGAACCCGGGACCCACTGTCTCACCCTCTTAATGTTAAGAAAATGTTCAAAAACGTTTTTAAAAATACCACTTCTCAGAACTTTTCTTGAGAGAAGAAATAAAAAAATCAGACAAGCAAAGCAATTTTTCGGAACATCTGATTTAAGAATCGACCAAAGAAAAAAACACTTTAAGAAGATTTTCTACATTCAGATGCTTTTGTGAATCCGGTCCAAGGTCTTGTTTCTTCTCGAAAGTACGTCGAGGTTTTGTTGGAATTCGTATTGAAGTATTATATCGTATTCGTATCGAAAGTGCTGCACACTACAATGTCCATAAAGCAGCTTCTCTGCCCTGAGTCATTAAGTAAAGCAGTGGATTATGTTCAATTAGAGCTCCGCTCTGTTCAAATAATAATAAATAATATAAATCGGCTTGAGTCGTGTGTGAGATGCAGGCAAAGGAAGGCCTCAACAAAACTGCTCGGTGCTGCTCAGGCAGAACTCCCATGTGCCAGAGCTTCTCTATGGCCTGGCTTCGCTGTTTCAAGTCTTTTTTTAAGTATGCTAGTTAAACACTATACACTAACACGTGCTTTCAGAGTTCACCGAGTTCAAGCCTTTGTTCTTCGTTCATGATAAATCGCTGATGTATGCTGCAGACTGGGCGGTTCTTCATTCACCCTTGATAACAGTACTTTTGTTGTACCTCAGTGGCAGCTAACCTTTAACGTGCAGTGTGAACAGTAGAGTTACTGTAACGTGTTAACAACAGAACTGCCCATGTTTAGCATTTTTTTTGGTTTGTACTGTTTCTTAATGTCTATTTAAGTGGCTGCTCTTGCTCTCTAGGTGTCCCGTGTGCCGGTACTGCCAAACCCCAGAGCCCGTGGAGGAAAATAAATGCTTCGAATGTGGCGTTCAAGAGGTACAGACTTGTCAATGCAGCGCTTTGTCTTCTATTTTATATTTCACTCTTCAGAGTGTTCGATCGATTTTGACATCATGGCTCCCAACCTGGTTCCCTCGGGCGGTGAAAATGGCATTATGCACATGTTAAATAAAGACAACACCATGTGTAACTGTATGAACTTTTAATAAAAAGAAGGGAGCCAAAAATATATAATGAATCATTTTATTCTTTTGATCTGTGTGTGCTTGGCAGCTTTTTGTAAATACTCATAGCTTTTGGCTATTCAAATACTTTTGGCTTTAAGGACAAAAGGCTGGGAACCACTGCTCTAAAATTAATTACTTTAATTACTACATTTAAATATAATCTCTATGTTAAGATTGATTTAGCTTCAGTTTAGTTTATTCCTATACAACTTATTACTGAGATAGTTTGGTTTATTTCTTACATATCCAAGAAGGTTGGTCCCTTTTTGAGTCCTAGCCCTCCCAAATTCTCTTCCTTGTAATATTTAGTTGTTGTTTTTAGAAAGTAATACGTTGTAAAGCTGATTTGAGGCAATGTTCCGTTGACTTGCTTTTTTACCCCCTAAATCTACCTTTCATCTGTATTGTATTTCATTGTTGTTTTTCCCCTAGAACTTGTGGATTTGCCTGATTTGCGGCCACATCGGCTGCGGCCGATACGTTAGCCGACACGCCTACAAGCACTTTGAGGAGACGCAGCACACCTATGCCATGCAGCTCACCAACCACAGAGTGTGGGATTACGCCGGCGGTACGCAAACATAGAGGAGATCGATCTGTAGGTCAGCTTTTTATGCTCCGTACTGCAACTTTGTGTTTATGCAAATGCAGATAACTATGTGCATCGGCTGGTGGCCAGTAAGACGGACGGCAAAATGGTGCAATATGAATGTGAGGGCGATTCCTGTCAGGACGAGAAGATTGACGCACTACAGCTTGAGGTGTGATATTTACTGAGCTGTGTCTCTTGCTACTTCGTTGTTCTTACCGGTTAAACCTAAATCATATCCTGAATCTTCCTTTCACAGTATTCCTATTTACTGACGAGCCAACTGGAATCGCAGCGCATCTATTGGGAAAATAAAATTGTCCATCTTGAAAAGGAGACGGCAGAAGAGGTAACATCTAGCTTTGATTTCCATACACTTATGCAAAGTAAGTACAGGTAAGCGCCGTTTAATGACCAGCCCAACAGTGTCTGCTCACTTAAACAACTGATGGCTTAATATTCATTCATTCATTCTTTATCTTCCGCTTAATCCACACGGGGTCGCGGGCCAGCTGGTGCCACCCGGCAACTCTGGGCGTAAGGGCAGGAACAACCCTAGATGACATGCCAATCCATCGTAGGGAGCGCGTACTAGAGGGTGACACGGGAGTGGATTTTCATTCCTGTCCCATCCCACTCCCACAGAAAATAATCTTGTCCCTTCCCAATCCCAGGTCAGAATTTAAAAAAAAATACTGTCCTGTCCCACTATTGGTAAAATTGCTCCCACTCCCATCCCGCTCCCATTCAAAATGACTCCCGCTCCTGTACCGCTCCCATAGTTTTTAGGCAATACAGTTACATTTAATCTTATCCCCATTCATTTGTGGTAATATAGGGAGACATTTTATGCCTTAATAACAAAAATCCTTCCCTAAAGGCCACAAAACATAAATAATACACGGCCTGTGGTCCCTATAGTTTTTCCTATGGAGGACCAGCTGCCAAGTCCCTGTTGAATAAACCCAAACATAACAAAGTTGCATTTTACTCATTTATTGAGCAATTATTTCCTTAAAACATTAGGCATTGATTTGCTTAAAGAAAAAACTGCACAAAGCAAGAGAACTGTTGTCAACCAACAAATGTGCATAAAGGCATTACCTTCACAATTCACATACTGTGTCTGAGTTTTTTATAAAGAAAAACGTGCATATGAATTTTTATAGATAAGTCGTTACTTCTGACTTCTGCGTTGCAAATAAATTTTAACATCAGTTTCTGAGCTTGGCTGTGTCTGAAATCGCATACTTCCATACTATACAGTACGCGAAAGCAGTAGGCGAGAGCATGTAGTGTGTCGGAATACAAAGTATGGGAAGGTGTGGCCGGAAGCACCGTAGACTTCTGGGCTGTGTAGTTCTTTAGAATTTCGCTACTGTAGGTTTCTTAAAAGAAAAAAAATGGCAAAATGGCGGTGCCTGTTCTATGGTTATCTTTTGTCTTATTTATTGGTTCCCGCTCCCGCCTGCTCCTGTTAACTTTTTTTATCCTGTACCGTCCCAATCATGTGAGTAATAGTTAAGTTGAGTCCCATCCCACGAGAATCACGTGACCCGTGGGATTCCTGAAAAAATGTCATCCTCTAATACACAGGCATGAACTTCACTAATGCATACCTGTCAAGTCTCCCATTTTGGCTGGGAAACTACCGTATTTGACCCCTTTTTCCAGCCGTACTCCCGTATTAGTATTTTCCTGTACAATTCCTGTATTATATTATAATTTTAAAAACATTCCTGTGCCTGTCCAAACTGAAATGTCACTAACTTCGCGAGAACTGCCACTTGCAGCAGTCTGGGTTGAAGTTTTCGCGAGGTTAGTGACATGTCAGCTTAGTTAGTGCAGTGAAAACAAACCTGGAATAGGGAGATGTAGGAATGTCCACAGCATTTCAGTGTCAACAAAGGTAGGTCTATCAGATTTTGATCATCTAATTGTAGTTTTTAAGTGGTTCACAGGTGGCTATTTTAGATTTCTTGTAAACCTGTCTTAAAATGTAAGGGATACTCACCCTCGGTTGGGCTTGTGGGACGGCTCGAAGCATGCGAGGGAAAAGTTCCCTTATTTTTAAATCCAAAACATCTGATTGGAACCTTGCACTTTTATTACAAAATTTTAATTGGATTAAGATCCGATTTCGAATTTAAGAGTATTTCCTACTACTGAGTAAGATGTAATGTTCTTGTAATGATCTTCTCAGGTCCTATTAATGACATGTAATGTCTTTTCATTCATGAGTGGATAGATTTATTGTTTCAGACCATTCTGTCCCAAGCATTGCATTCTGTTTCCACTTGTTTTTTTTAAAATCACTTTTAAGTCATTAAAATTGAGCTGACATTATTAGATGGTGATTTGTGGGTCTGGTGCTGTATGCAGACATATTCAGACTGACCTGAAAATCCAGCTCCAATCACAATGTTGCTGTAGGCAGGGTGGTGGTCCAGGATAAATTTTTTATCAGGTGTGACCTTACAAATAAAGCAAATTGAAAACCATCTAAGGACAATGTATATATTACATTATAAAAGTTATTACATCTGTAATATTACTACATTACATGTAAGTTTAATTTATCTAAATTGTAGCAGATGGAAATGCTATAATGGTAACTATTATTTTTATAACTCTTACTGGCTCCTTCATGCAATATGTTTGGTGTATTTTGATTAGTATTTAGTTTGTATTAAACATGGAACCTTTTTTATTCCATTATGCCCTAGCAAAAGTACTGGTGAATTATCCTTTGAATAAACGCATTACTTTTAACTGACAATATAAAATAGATACAAAATATAGTCAAGCTAAAAAACCTTTCAATCCATTTTCCGAGATGTAAAAAATATACAGTGCTGACACTGCTCAACTGCATTTTTAACAGTCAGTCTGTGTGGATGGCAGTCTAATCTGAACCACTTATTTACCGTGTACAAACAGCTCTCCACCACAGCAGGCACAGGCTCAAGGCCAGGTAAGCAGCGACTGACATATTGGGACACAGCCTCAACATTGCTTCTGTCTGTCTGTCTGTCTCTCTCATCTGGCTCTGTCTCACACCCCATGTGGTAGCAAACCTGGATATGACACAAGTGATCAGATTAACTTGAACCCGAAATATAAGATTGACAGGTAAAGCCTTCCAAAATCTCCATCTGAGAATAGAGACAATGGTATGCACCATAAAACATCACTCAGAGTTGGTGATTGATATACCACGTTCAAGTGACTCAATCACAAGAAATGTGTCCAAAATAATTAAATGCTCAATGCTTTTATTCTGCCATGCCAAGCATGTTGAGTTCTGAAGAAGATAAATTAATAGACTGAGTGGTTGGTGACTGCTATTTATCATGTTCACGTCTCCTATTCAATCATAAAACCCAGGAAATAAAATGTTAACCAAAACTTTGTATGATGACTATATTAGGCTTTCTCAATAGATTGCATTTTAATCATGATCCAGATTTCTAGGTTTCTTGATTAATTCAATCTTATTGGCATACATCTTTAGTCCCACCTTCCATCACTCACCTTCATCAGTCCTGGATACTCATTCGATGGAAGTCCATATATATCATGCTCTGCCTCCTTTGGCTGTAGCTGGATAAAGCAGGGGAAGTGATTGCTGATGCTGTAAGAACCCAGGATCTTCTCCTTCCAGTAGCACACATTTATCTTCAGCACCTGTTGAGAGGCAGAGAGCTTTGAGCTCTGATTGCAAGTGCTCTTGTTTTTCTTTTAAAGACACAGATTCACATTCTGCTATTACTGTACTCTCAATAATATAGAGTTTTATTAAATTGATATAAATTGATACAAAGTTTAAGAGAGGCATGTAAATGCTTAAATTGACAAGCTCAAACTTTCATGTTCTGCACAGTTTGCATCATCAATCGGGGCCATAAAATTCGAATACAAATTTAGACGTCACATACAGTGACTGTGGTGGCCTAGTGGTTAAGGTATTGGACCAAGGTACTAGGGTTCAAATCCCATCTCTGCCACAGTTGGGTTCCTGAGCAAGGCCCTTAACCCACAATTGCTAGGACAGTAAGACTGTATTAATTGTACATCGCTGTGGATAAGGGCGTCTGCTAAATGTAATACAGTAAAGCACAGCCTCTCAGCTACATCCTATACTGAATTATGCTGTTCCAGATCT